>LR749493.1:2073012-2147646 GCA_902729485.2 Mus minutoides
GGATGGATCCCCCGTGGTGGGGTAGTCTCTGTATGGTCCATCCTTTCATCTTAGCTCTAAACTTTGTCTCTGTAACTCCTTTCATGGGTATTTTGTTTCCTCTTCACAGGAGGAATGAAGTATCCACGAGCTGGTCTTCCTTCTTGATGTTCTTGTGTTTTGCAAATTGTATCTTGGATATTCTAAGTTTCTGGGCTAACATACACTGCAGCTTTTATCCTTTAATTTAGTCACTGTGGCTGTGATTCAGGCCTTGAATTTACATTACTTCTTGACGTACATTATAGACATATCTTTAGAATAAAATAATGTGAATCAAGGACCCAAAACACTGAAATTTGAAATAAAGTTACCCTGAAGACAGCATAAAGTTAATAAGTAAAACAATTGGAGCCCCAGGGGGAATCTTGTAAGGGAGCTTGGAGCAAAGGAGCCCCATTCCAGTAGACGGAAAACAAGTACATGACATGGCTTAATAGACTTCTAACAAAACATCTTCTCTGAGAACAAAGCTGAAATTGCCTGTCTAAAAACAAGATAATTTCTCAAAATGTGGAGTGGAAACTCTCTTAGCTAAGAAATGAATTTCCACGGCCTGGCAAAATAAAGTTGGCATCATTGTTTTCTTGTCAGATTACTTAAACTTGCTTCCTTGTTTACTCTCTTTTATTTGCCATGATGCTTTTGCCATTTGGCTCATTGTTTGAGCCGCAGAATCACTGAGCAGAAAAGACTTTGTCCCATGCACCTAGTCTATGGTTGATTGGCTTCCTAATTTATGTGACTGAATAGCCTTACTTCTCAGTCCCTGTTTTCATCTACCTTCATTCACTAAATGTTTGCTTATACCCTTTCTTAGTCAACATAGACCTTTAGTGTAGTAAACTTTGCATTCATTCAAACTAATTTAGAATCTTGAAAATAGTTTCACCAGTGACATTGCTATTGTTCAAATAAGCCTTTATCAAAAACACTTGGGTTAAAGGTTTCCAATTTTGGTACAAAGAGGAATGTCTGAAATCTTATTATGCCTTTGGTAGAGGACATTAGATTACTGAGGCTGTGACATGCAAGAGGATTGTGCTAACTACTTCTCTGCCTCCAAGACTTTAGAAGTAGGTGTATTCCTTTGCCAAATGCATAAGCCTTGACTTGGCACGGTGCCACAGACCCCAAAACAAAGGGCAACTGAATATGGACCAAAATCTTTGACACTACATTCCAAAATAAACTCTTCTGTTTTCAGTTGAATTGATATATCTCAGGCTTTGTTATTGTCATGACAATATGAACTAACCAGAACCCCCAGAACTTGTGTCTCTAGCTCCATATGTAGCAGAAGATGGCCTAGTCGGCCATCATTGGGAGGAGAGGCCCCTTGGTATTGCAATCTTTATATGCCCCAATACGGGGAACGAACGCCAGGGCCATGAAGTGGGAGTGGGTGGGCAGGGGAACAGGGCGGGGGAAGGGGGGAAGGAACTTTCAGGATAGCATTTGAAATGTAAATTAAGAAAATATCTAATAAAAATTTGAAACAAAGAAGAAAATATTACTATCTTAAACCTATTTCAATAACTTAAGAAACAATAATTTTTTGGTGTCCAGGAAATCAGTTACATTATTTTTTATAAACCATAAAGTAGAAAATTTCTTTGCATATACATGTGCTTCTAGAGGTATCACTCTTATAAATACTAAAAGAGTCTCAGACATATTTTGAAGTCTTTGCCTTGTGATTCAACTACATTGCATTTCTCAGGGCCTATTCTAAGTGGAATTGCTGGAGTCTCATGTAGACATATTGTCCTGTCTTTTATTAACTGGGTTTCTATGCTGGTATCTAGATATCTGGATTTGGGATGATTGTAATTCTAGCTGTTGATATCTGTTCTTGTCTTTTGGGGGTGGGGTTTCCATTTCTTGGTTTCTTTAGCCTTCTCTGTATCTTATCCGTGTGCTAAGTCTGTTGTTTGATTTTTTTTTTCTGTTATAATTGGTTAGTTCAATTCCCAGCAACCACATGGTGGCTCACAACCATCTGTTGTTTGCTTGTTAACAAGTGCTTCTGAGTCCCTGTTAGGTATGAACACTAGGGATTGGCGGTAGACCTTTTATCTAGGTATTGGAAGCCTTTAAGTAGGAATGCACCTGGGCCATACTTCCAGTCGGGTGGGATTAGGGAAGGATTGGTAGGTTTCACTGGAAGAAAATCTGGGTCTGCCATGAGAATCTTTTATTTTTGAGGGAACATTTTCTTTTTCTATTTGATAGTTTATTTATTTACATTTCAAATATTATCTCCTTTCCCTGCCCCCCCCCCAGAATCCCCCTATTCCATCCTCTCTCCACCTGCTCCTATGAGGGTGCTCTTCTACCCCCCAACCCACTCCAGCCTCTCTGTCGTGGCATTTCTCTACACTGGGGCATCAAGCCATCAGAGAACCAAGAGCCTTTCCTCCATTGATGTCTGACATGGCCATCTTCTGCTACATGTGCCCATGGAGCCATGGGTCCCTCCATATGTACTCTTTAGTTAGTGGTTTAATCCCTGGGAGCTTTGGGGGGTCTGGTTGGTTGATACTGTTGTTCCCACTATGGGGTTGCAAACCCTTTCACCTCCTTTAGTTCTTTCTCTAACTCCTCCATTTGGGACTCTGTGCTCGGTCCAATGGTTGGCTGCAAGCATTCACTTCTGTATTTGTCAAGCTCTACAGAACCTCTCAGGAGACAGCTATATCATTCCCTGGCTAGCTTGGCTAGGAGGGTTCCAGGAAAAGAGTGTCTGTAGTGATGGCATATAAGGCTAAGATTTGTGAGGAAGGAATGCTGTAGGATAAGATATTCTATCAAGCTGGAGATAAGACAGGGGAGATTAAATTGGAGGATAGAAACAAAAATTAAAATCACCTATGTAGTTCCTTGGCTGACTTGTCTAACAGATTTCCAGAGAGAGACTTCATAGGGTTTGGTGGGAAAGAAAAAGGCATGGACTGAGGAAGAAGGCCTATAGTAAAACTGTTTTATCCCTTCCGAATTGGATCAGAGAGGAAGCATGATTCACAATAGGTTATCTGTCACCAAAGTTGGGGTATTGAAATTGGAGAATGGGAAGGAATGAAAATTGCCTACCTGATTATCTTATTGTCCTGGACAGCAGGTTTCCAAAAAGAGACTACCTTGGGAGATGGCAGGTTTTATGTTTTAAATTTTTTACTTTTAATTTTAAAATATACATAAAATAATTTATACTATTTAATCATTTAAGTATATAGTTCTGTGACATGAACTGTATGTGCAGTATGTATCATGCTATAATAAACAAGGGATATTTTGTTGACATATTGATTTCATTGTTTTAGAAATATATCAACTAAAAAAATGTTGAAGCATGTAGTAGTTCTATGTTTCTTTTTCTGGAACCACTACACAGTTTCTGTAATGGTGTACTAATTTAAAACCCATCAAATATATACAAGGGTTCCCCCCAGTTTTTGTTCTTTTCAGTCCCTGTTTATTTTACCTTGCTGCCTACAAGATTTTACCTTATTGAAAAACAAACAAAAAACAAAAACCTGCCCAATAAGTGTGTGATGCTTCCCATTGTTGATTTAATTTGAGAAGCAAATATTGAGCATCTTTTCATATATCTGCTGGCCATTTGTGTGTGTGTGTGTGTGTGTGTGTGTGTGTGTGTGTGTGTGTGTTTAAAGAAACAATGTCTACTTCAATCACGTGCTGATGCTTTAATTCAGTTGTTTGCTTTCTAGCTATTGAAATGAGATTTTTATATATTATATTAGCTTCTCTCAGGCATGCACTGGAGAATATTTTCCATTGATGGTGTTGTTTTATTTCCTGAAAATATTTTTAAAGGGATGAAATTTGATTTTGTTTTGGGCTGCTTATATTTTGGGAAACATATTTAAAAACTTGCTCAGACCACATTAATGGATTATTTTCCAATTTTATTCTATGAGATTCACAGATTCAGTTATTATTCTAAAGTCTTCAGCTCATTTTGAGTTGAATTATAACTGCATAGTGAGATGGGGAAGCCAGTTCCTTTTAGCATTTAGATACTTGTTTTTCTTATAATCATTCATTGAACTGATCTGTCGTTATTCAACTATGTAGGTTTATTTTAAACTTTATCAAATATCAGTTGACTGTAAAGTTGCTTTCTTTACTGGAGTCTAACCTACTTATTCAATTGATTATTATATTTATATGAATGCCATAATACTTTGTTTACCATTGCCCTGAAGAATATTTTGAAGTCAGATAATATGATGTTTCTTGCTTTATTGTATTTCCCCAGATTAATTTAATAAAATCATATATTTATGAAATTATTCATTTTTTATTTGAAATTTGAGTTACATTTATTTATTTCCCTCTGTTTCTCAATTTTAAGGCTCAGATTTCCAGTATTATTTTGAATATAAATTACAAGTATTGACATCCTCATCTTGTTGACCTAAAAGGAAAACTCAAATTCTCATCATTGAATAAGATGTGAGCTATGGGCTTGCATAACAGGTCATTATTATGTTTAAGTTTTTATTCTTATAATGAATAAACTTTTAATTTCTTCTAATTTTAGGAATTTGCTGAAATGATCATATGGTTTTATTCTAAATCTACATTGTTAATAGTTGTCAAGATAAGACATTAATACTAGTTTTATGTAAAAATGAGTGTTATGTAAAAATGAGTGTTTTTATAAACATTTTGTTAATGTGCTATATATATACAACAGACTAAAAGCTAACTGGAAAAATTGTTCAACAGATCTGAGTTGTTTCAAGGAACCTACACCAGGCAGTTCACAGTTCCACAGGATGTGACATCTTGCTTTTACCTTCACAGATGTCTTCATACATCTTATATATACTTACAGAAACAAAAAAAAATGGATGCTAAATTTTTAAAATGAAGAAAAGTCTTCAAAGATAAAAATGAATTATTGAATTCATGTTATCATGTATGAACTTGAAAGACAAATATACAAACAAAAAACTTCTCTGATCTCACACGTGGAATCCAACAAGTGTACACTCATATGAGAGATTATATTATAATGAGAGATTATATTGTAAATACTGGAAATATAATAGTTTGGAATATACCCTGTTTGAAGAGAATACATTTTCAGTTATATACAATAGGTATGTCATTTGGGGATCTGCATATCACATGACAAATACAATTATTAATCATGTATTGTTTATTTTATATTTATTAATGGAGTTGGTTTTTAAATGCATCACTACCACAAACAAGTAAGAATATAAGGTAGAAGTCATTTTAATTAACTTAATTTAACAATTTTGCAATGCAAACAAGTATTAAAATATCATTAAATATATGCAAGTAATAATTTTTTTTTCAAAATTAGTTTTTATTTTCAACTCAAGATACCTGAGGAAAGAAGCTTCATTTGAAAAATTGTCTTGATAATATTGGCCTATGTAGATGAGGAATTGTTTTAACTTATGACTGATGTGGGAAGGCCCTGGGAAGAACCATTACTAGGCACATAGGCCTGGACTACAAAAAGAAAGCTAAATGACTGCAATAAAGAGCAAGCAAATAGGCAGTATTCTTGTATGGTCCTGCCCAGGGTTCTTGTACCTTCTTAATTCCCCTCAAAGATAAACTGTTACCTGCAAGTCTACAATTAAATAAACCCTTTCCTCCTCTAAGTCACTTTTTTTTCCCCAAGGTGTTTCTCACAGTAAAAGAAAATATGCTGTCATATTTTAACAATCAAACACGGAAAGAAATGTTTAACCTCTTTAGCCATCAGAGAACTGCAAATCAAAACAACCTTGAGATTCTACCTTATACCTGTCAGAATTTCTATGAACAAAAACTCAAGTGACAACTCACACTGGCTAGGATGTGGAGCAAGGGTCCACATTTCCACGATTGCTGGAAGTACAAACTGGTATAGCCACTTTGGAAATTAATATGGTAGTTTCTCAACAAACAAACAAAGAAACAAACAGAAGAACAAAACAACAACAAAACCTGGAAATTGATCTATCTCAAGACTTAACTATGCCATTCCATATGGAAATACAAACAAACAAACAAACAACAAAAACAGGATAGTTTAAACAACTAAACCTGTACAATAAAAGAACTTCGGGAGGTAATAGCATCCCTAATTCCAAGTTATACTGCAGAGTAATAGTAATAAAGCCTGGATGATATTAGCATGAAACACACAGGTTGATAAATGGAATTGAGTAGAAGTTTCAGAAGTAAAAAATCCCACACACCTATGAACCCCTGATTTTTGACAAAGAAAACAAAAATTATTTTATGGAAAAAAATAAAGCATCTTCAATAAATGTTGCTGGTATAACTAGATTTCTCCATGTAGAAAAATGCAAATGCATTAATACCTATGTCTCTGAACAAAATTTACGGCCAAGGAGATCAATGATCTCAACATAAAAGCAGATCTCGAACCCAAAATATGGCCTGCATTTAAGATGTGCAAGTATAAAAATGGAACAGAGATTGCGGGAATGGCCAACCAATAATTGCCCCAACTTGAGACCCATGCCATGAATGGGAGCTAACCCCTAACACTATTAACAATACTCTGCTATACTTGCAGGCAGGAAACTAGCATAACTGTCTCCTGAGAGGCTTCATCCTGTTTTGAATTAAAACAGATGCAGAGACCCTCAGCTAAAAATTAGATAGTGGTTGGGATTCTTATGACAGATTTGGGGAAAGGAGGGAGGCCTCTGGAGGATACTTGCTCAACTATGGTCATAGCAGCTTGATTCATAGTAGCCCCAAACTGGAAACAATCTAGATGTCCTTCAACTGAAAAATGTTTAAAGAAAATTTGCAGAAAGAATTTACTCATTTAATAATAACATTATGCAGAAAAATATATTTATTTAATAATAAAAAGTTAAGAAGGTGGGACCAGCAAGAAGTGCACAGGGCACAGGAGCAGTGGAGCATATGGAACAGGGTCCTTCCAGCAGCCATCTGCACCAAGGAGCTGGAGCTGGTACACATGACTCTGTGCATGAGTCCTACAAGGGAAGAGCTGGTCTCCAGGGAGTGCTCTGACTCCTAGGTACAGAGGTGAAGATCAACATTTTCTCTCCAGTAACTGGCCAAGTCAGGACCATCCAGGAGCACACAGGGCACAGAAACAGCTGGGAAAAGGTCCTTCTAGCATCCACCTATACCCAGGAGCTGGGACAGTTCCACAGCCCTCTATGCATGGGTCCTGCCAGGGGAAAGTTGGTCTCCAGGAAGTGATGATACAGGCTTACAAACCCACAGGATGGAATAGCTCAAGCCATAGACAGCAAGACCAACTAACACCAGATGGTGAAAGTCAAGCATAAGAACCTTACCAACATAAACCAAAGCTATGTCATCATCAGAACCCAGTTCTCCCAACAGAGCAAGTCCGTGATACCCCAACACACCAGAAAATCAAGATTTGGATTTAAAATCACATCTCATGTTGCTGATAGAAGACGTTAAGAAGGACATAAATAACTCCTTTAAAGAAATACAGTAGATCACAGATAAAGAGGTAGAAGCCCATAAAGAGGAAATACAAAATCCCCTTAAATAATTACAGGAAAACACAACCAAACAGGTGAGGAATTTGAACAAAAACATCCAGGAACTAAAAATGGAAGTAGAAACAACAAAGAAATCACCAAGGAAGACCACTCTGGAGATAGAAAACCTAGGAAACATATCAGGAGTCACAGATGCAAGAATCACCAGCAGAATACAGGAGATAATCTCAGGTGCAGAAGATACCATAGAAAACATTAACACAACAATCAAAGAAAATGTAAAATGCAAAAAGCTCCTAACCCAACTCTACCAGGAAATCCAGGACAAAATGAGAAGACCAAACCTAAGGACAATAGGTATAGAAGAGATTGAAGATTGCCATCTTAAAGGGACAGTAAATATTGTCAACAAAATTATAGAAGAAAATTTCCATTACCTAAAGAAAGAGATTCCCATGAGCATACCAGAAGCTTACAGAACTCCAAATAGAATGGACCAGAAAAGAAATATATCCCATCACACACACACACACTCACACACACACACACACACACACACACATCAAAATACCAAATGCACAAAATGAAGAAAGAATAATAAAAGCAGTAAGTAAAAAAGGTCAATTAACATATAAAGGCAGATCTGTCAGAATTACACCTGACTTTTCCCCAGAGACAATAAAAGCCAGAAGATCCTGGGCAGATGTCATACAAGCCCTAAGAGAACACAGATGCCATCCCAGGCTACTATACCCAATAAAACTCTCAATTAGCATAGATGGAGAAACTGAGGTATTCCATGACAAAAATAAATTTACACATTATCTTTCCACAAAAAACAGTCCTTTAAAGGATAATAAATGCAAAAACTCCAACACAAGGAGGGAAACTGTACCTTAGAAATAGCAAGAAAATAAACTTCTTTTAACAAATCAAAAAAGAAGATAGCCACATAAACATAATTCCACCTCTAACAACAAAAATAACAGGAAGCAACAATCACTTTCCCTTAATATCTCTTAGTATCAATGGACTCAGTTCCCTAATAAAAAGACATATACCAACAGACTTTATACAGAATCAGCATCCAACATTTTGCTGCATATAGGAAATCCACCTCAGTGACAAAGACAGACACTACCTCAGAATAAAAAGCTGGAAAACAATTTTTCTAGTAAACAGTCCCAAGAAACAAGCTGGACTAGCGATTCTAATATCAAATAAAATGAACTTTCAACCTAAAGTTATCAAAAAGGGGGAGGGACACTTCAAATTCATCAAATGTAAAATGTAAAATCTACCAAGTTGAACTCTCAATTCTGGACAACTCTGCTCCAAATGCAAGGGAACCAAATTCATAAAAGAAACTTTGCTAAAGCTCAAAGCACACATTGTACCTCACACAATAATAATGGGAGACTTCAACACTCCACTCTCATCAATGGACAGATCCTGGAAACAGAAACTAAACAGAAACACAGTGATACTAAATGAAGTTATGAACCAAAAGGTTCTAACAGATATCTATAGAATATTTTATCCTAAAACAAAAGAAAATGCCTTCTTCTCAGCACCTCAGGGTACCTTCTCCAAAATTGACCATATATTTGGTCACCAAACAGGCATCAACAGATACAAGGAGATTGAAACAATCCCATGGATCCTATCAGATAACCACTGATTGAGGCTGGTCTTCAATAACAAGAAAAATAATATAAAGCTCACATATAGATGTGTGCTGAAGAACAGTCTACTCCATGATAACTTGGGCAAGTAAGAAATAAAGAAATTAAAGACTTTTTAGAACTTAATGAAAATGAATCTTCAACATACCCAAACTTATGAGACACAATGAAAGCATTGCTAAGAGGAAAACTCATAGCTCTGAATGCCTCCAAAAAGAAACTGGAGAGAGTATAAGCTAGTAGTGTGACAGCACACTTGAAAGCTCTAAAACAAAAAGAAGCAAATAGACCCAAATAGGAGTAGAAGGCAGGGAATAATCAAACTCAGGGGTGAAATTAACCAAGTAGAAACAAAAAGAACCGTACAAAGAATCAACCAAACCAGGAGCTGGTTCTTTTCCAGATCAACAAAATCAGAAATGAAAAGAGAGACATAACAGCAGAAACTTAGGAAATTAAAAATATCATCATATCCTAATATAAAAGCCTCTACACAACAAAACTGGAAAACCTGAATAAAATGTAAAATGGTTTGAACAGATATGAGGTACCAAAATTAAATCATGATTAGATAAATGATCTAAACAGTCCCATAAACCGTAGAGTAATAGAAGCAGTTATTAATCTTCTCCTAACCAAAAAAACAAACAAAACAAAACAAAACAAAACAAAAACAGGACCAGATGGGTTTAGTGCAGAGTTCTATCAGACCTTCAAAGAAGACCTAATACCAATACTCCTCAAATTATTCTACAAAATAGAAACAGAAGGAACACTACCCAATAGTTGTCTGAAACTATAATTATTCTGATACCTAAACCACACAAAGATCCAACAAAGAAAGAGATCTTCAGATCAATTTTACTTATGAATGTTGATTCAAAAATACTCAATAAAATTCTTGCAAACTGAATCCAAGAACATATCAACATTATCATCCATCATGATGAAGAAGGCTTCATCCCAATGATGCAGGGATGGTTCAATATATGGAAATCTATCAACGTAATCCACTATATGAACAAATCATAAAAATCACATCATCATTTATTACATTCTTAGAAAGCATAAGACCAAATCCAACACCACTTCATAATAAAAGTATTTGAAAGATGAGGAATTCAAGACCCATATATAAACATAGTAAAAGCAATATACAATCAAACCAGTAGCCAACATAAAACTAAATGGAGGGAAACTGGAAGCAATCCCACTAAAATCAGGGACTAGACAAGGCTGCCCACTTTCTTCCTACCTATTCAATATAGAACCTGAAGTCCTAGCCAGAGCAATTTGACAACAAAAAGAGATTAAGGGGATGCATATTGGAAAGGAAGAACTCAAAATATCACTATTTACAGATGATATGATAGTATATATAAGTGACCCACAAAATTCCACCAGAAAACTCTTAAACCTGATAAACTACTCTGCAAATTGGTTGGATATAAAATTAACTCAAACAAATCAGTGGTCTTCCATTCCTCTATTCAAAGAATAAACTAAGAATAGTTATAATAGCAACAAATAATATAAAATATCATTGTGTGACTCTAACTAAGCAACTGAAAGTTCTGTATAGCAAGAACTTCAAGTTTCTGAAGAAAGAAATTGAAGAAGGTCTCCGAAGATGGAAAGAGCTCCCATACTCATGGATTGGCAGGATTAATATAGTCAAAATGACCATCTTTCCAAAAGCAATCTACAGATTCAATGCAATCCCAGTCAAAATTCCAAATCAATTCTTCATAGACTTAGAAAGAACAATTTGCAAATTCATTTGGAATAAAAAAAAAAAAAAAAACAGGATAGTGAAAACTGTTCTCAGCAATAAAAGAAATTTGAGGGGAATCACCATCCCTGACCTCAGGTTGTACTGCAGAGCAATAGTGAGAAAAACTGCATGGTGCTGGTACAGAGATAGGCAGGACAATCAGTGGAATAGAATTGAAGATCAAAAATGAACTCACACACCTATGATCACGTGTCCTTTGACAAAGGAGCAAAAACCATCCAGTGGAAAAAAAGACAGCATTTTCAACAAATGGGGCTTGATCAACTGGTGGTTAGCATGTAGAAGAATACAAATTGATCCATTCTTATCTCCTTGTACAAAGCTCAAGTCTAAGTACATCAAGGACCTCCACCTAAAATCAGATACATTGAAACTAATAGAAAAGAAATTGTAGAGAGCCTCAAGCACATGGCCACAGGGGAAAATTTCCTGAACAGAACAAGAATATCTAATGTTATACAATCAAGAATTGACAAATGCCGAGGATGTGAAGAAAGAGTAACACTTCTCCATTGCTGGTGGGATTGCAAGCTGGTACAATCAATCTTGATATCCGTTTGGCCCTTCCTTAGAAAATTGGATATATTACTATCTGAAGACCCAACTATACCACTCCTGGGCATATAACAAGAAGATGCTCCAACATGTAATAAGGACACATGCTACACAATGTTCATAGCAGCCTTATTTATAATAGCCAGAAGCTGGAAAGAATCCAGATGTCTCTCAACAGAGAAATTAATACAGAAAATGTGATATACTTTTACAATGGAGTCCTACTCAGATATTAAAAGCAATGAATTCATGAAGTTTTTAGGCAAATGGATGGAACTTGAAAATAGCAACCTGTGTGATGTAACCCAATCACAAAAGACCATGCATGGCATATAATCATTGATAAGTGAATATTAGTCCAGAAGTTTGGAATACCCAACATACAAGTCACGGGCCACAAGAAACTCAAGAAGGAAGAGCAAAGAGTGGATACTTTGTTTATTCTTAGAAGGGAGGTCTAAATTCCCATTGGAGGAGATACAGAGACAAAGTTTGGAGCAGAATCTGCAAGAAAGATCATCCTGTGACTGTTCCACTTGTGGACCCATCCCATATATAGTTACCAAACCCAGATTCTATTCTGGATGCCAGTAAGTGCTTGCTGACAAGAGCTTTCAGGGGGAGGGGGCATGGGATAGGGTGGTTTTAGGTGGAAAAATGAGGAAAGAGGATAAAATTTGAAATGTAAATAAATAAGATATCTAATAAAAAATAAAAATTAAGAAAAAGAAATTGAGTAGATAGAAACAATAGTTGCAAATGCCACTTCAGTCCTTCCTTCATCTGTGACCACTGGAGTAAACCCGCCCTACTTTTTTTTTTTTTAATAATTGCAAATATATTTATTACAATTTACCCTCCTTACTTTTAATTCCAATATTTTTATGTTTCTTCCAGAAAGGTTAAAATAACTGCACAAGAAAAATTACTCAGAAAATTTTAAATAAAATAGCTGCACAAAACCAGAAATTGTTGTACAACAAGGATCTGTACAAGAAGAAAAAAATAGCTATGATAATACAAAGCATTGGAAGACAAGAGACAGATGAAGTAAGGTACCAGGAAATTCTTAATTTGAACCTATGTTGTGTAATGAAATTGAAGATCAAAATAAACAGCTCAATGACAATAGGTAAGAAGCCTTGTTCACTGACATGGAACATGATTTTTGTCTTGCAACTGGGCATGAAATGCAACTTCCTACAAGTCTAGTTAATGTGTGGACTAATAAAGATCTAATTAATTGATAAACAGAAATGGAGAATAAGATTAGCTGAAAGATACTGGATTGTAGAAAAAAAAAACTGCTGAATTAGATCGATGTTTTAACACAAGAATGGAACTCAGTTAATGTGGGGAAGAGGTTTTGCATATGAAAAACTATGGGCTCTTTTAAAATTGATAAAGATCTGATCTGAGTAAGAGAAAATTCCACATAAAAGTCATGGTTCAAAAAAGAAAGAAACTGAGTCAGGAAGAGAGATGGAAAAATACAGAAATGCAGGCAATACTGAAAGCATATAACCCTTCCATGGGGACAGCTCAACATACCGGCTGAAAATGGATAGATATTTCATCAGACTGGCAGATCTGAGTACCTTGATGCTGAACTGGACATTTGCTGCAGGACAAATAATCAGGACTGCAGCCATGAAGGATCAATACATCAACACTTATGGGATTGATAATTGCTTCTGTTTTAATAGCGAAATTGTGCACAATTGTTAGGTTAAACAGAATGGGGGAAGGTGTAGAGGAACTTTAATCCAGCAACATGGTTGTTTTGATAAGGGATTACATCCAAAATCCTTCTGGGACTGTGTGATCTGGCTGGAATGCAGACACTTCCTAAGTACTCATCTTTAATCCCTAACAATGAAAGTAAGGTTATATTTCAGAACGAAGCAGCCAATTTTGAAAGTGAAGTCTTTCAAAAAGTCTTTGAAAGTGAGGGACAGACAAAGTGATGGATCAGAGAAAGAATTGGCAAAATGAATCAGAATCAGATAAGATATATTCAACTCATATGAGTCCAACACAGGAAAGAAAGGGCACTTAAAAGAAACAGAGATGAAGTATTTGAGTTTTGTGTCAGGACAGTTTTACAGAGACAGGTTGCAGAAAGAACAATCTAGTCAGAGATGAACATGGAATAAGTCAGGGAATGAGAAGGATCAAGATGATTAGAATATAGTGCCAAAGTTAGTATGATGGTGAGCAGAACAAATCAGTCAGAAGCCAAGAGAACCCAGATAGAATCATTCACCTTGGAGAGGAGTTTGGGTCAGAACAACTGTGTTGAGCCAGCCATCCACAGCTCAGAAAGAGCTATAAAGGGTATTTATATTCAGCAGTAGGTTTAGGAGATGATAACTGCATCTGGTAAATAAAAGTTACATTTACAATCAGCAATTTCTCTTATCTATTTAACTACCCATTTGATTACTCAAACAGGATTCTATTCTAAAAGTTATGAATTAATTTTTATGGAATCAATACACAGATAAAAACAATAAACAGACAATTGAAGCAGTCTAATTAAAGATTAAAATGTTTGTTAAAAGAAGAAATTGAGAAAAGTGGTATGCTGTGTTAATGAAAACTCTGAACATATATACACTTTATTTTGAATATGCTTCTATAATGAATTTAGCTGAATTGATAAAAATGGTAAGAATACTCTTTGTATATGATGCACTAATGAATAAAAGCAAAGTTTTTTTATTTATATCAGAAAACTTTGAACTACAGATAACACATTTTTCTGCCTAATACAGAAATATCACATTTGAAAATATAATCTTTTGGGAAGAATTATAATATCAATTAAATATATAAACATAATGAATTCTGACTTTGATTATAAATAACTCTGAGGGGGGAAAAGAGAAAATAATTAAGAATAACAGTGGACTGTGAAGTATCCGAAAAAACTAAGTCCTAGGAATGATAGCAAATGAGAGGTTGCTTTGGTGGAACCTGGTAAAAGAGGAGAATGAAAATGAAAACAGATATACTATCATTCCAAAGAGAAGCACATACAAATATTAAAAACATTCAAAGGGAGTGGTATAACCATTAATTGAATAGAATTTAGGGTAGGTCTCTGGATGCCTCTTCCTTTTGGAAGCTTGCATGACACCTTCATGTACCATGAAATTAGTCCTCAGTGAGGAGGCATTCAAGTCAGTCCCAGCTCAGAGGTCTCTGGTACCTACTTGTGAAATATGTAGAGTCTTCAGCAATTGGGACTTAACTTTCACTTCTAGGGGGTAAATAATGTGCTGCTTGTTTGGGGCATCTACTGTGCAGATTTGACCAACAATCAAAAATCTTGCATCTTATAATGGGGTTTCTGGTAGTCTTTGGCTCTTAGAGGAAGCACCATCAGTTCAGATGATAAATGATCATTAAAACGTATATATGTATGTTTACAAACAGAATTATGTCTTTTCTAGGTTTTTAATGTAAATAGTTAGAAGCATGATACCTTATGACCTTTTCAAAAATCCTTATTGTTGTTCTAGCAACATCTGTCCTCCTATATTTACTTTCCTCCACTGTCTTACAGAGTCTTGCCTGTGAATCTATCAGTGACCAGCAATGAATGAAAACCATAAAGGTAGAGTAATGGTACACATACATTGGAAGTAGCCAACTGCTCTCTAATTTGACTTATGTACCATTCAGCAAGAGGAATATCAAGCCTAGTAATGTAAAACTAGTTAACTACTCGGTGCTAGTAAAGTCATTTTGAAAGAGATTTTAAAACTACTAATTAACAGAACCAGGGTACGTTTTAGCAACAATCTATAAAATTCTGCCATTATTCCCTCAAATAAATATATTCCTCACCCATATCAAAGTTATTTCTTTGTGCAATAGACTGAATCCACTACAGAAAACCACAGCCAATCAATATACAGAGTTGCAAAGTCCAGTCTCAGGGGATATATCTACAAAACTCTCCTAAACCTGAGGCTCAGGAAAGCTTTTGCAAAAGGGGACAGAAAGATTGTAAGGCTCAGAGAATCAGGGAATTTGATGGGAGATTCTGTCTCTTCGTCATAACAGAAACTACACCCACAATGACTCATAAATATGAGAGCACAATTGTGAACTCAACCAAGATGACACTGCACAAGAAAAAGTCTATTAGCCTTCAACTCTACAAAAAGAACTACAGGTGGGAGTGGCCAACCAATATTTGGTTTAACTTGAGGTCCCCTCCACAAGAAGGAGCCCATGTCCTGCACTGACTGGATTGAAAAGAACCAGAGACTGGATACCCAGATTCCTACGGTAGAATTAACCATGGCTAGTTTAAAAAATTAAAATCAATTAAGTGATTCTAAATGAGATTTTTCTATACTTCATAGATGAATACCTCGTCTAGTCTTCATTAAAGAATATTCCCCTGGCATCAGATGAGAGTAGTTACAGAGACACACAGCTGAATGTTTTGCAGAGAGAGTATACATTGGAGGTTTCTGTTGGGTCTCCTTGAAGATCATGGAACTCTGCAGAAGAGAAGGAAATTTTGTAGGAGTCAGATGTTACAGGGGATATCAGGAGATCATGGCCCACTGATCAACTTAGCAGGGCTCATATGGGATAAGAGAGCTTGGAACAGCAATCGCAGAGCCTGCATTAGTCCTCACCAGGTCCTCTATGTTTATGCTATGGTTGTTACCTTGGTGTTCTTGTGAGTCTCCTAATAATGAGAGCAGATTTAGCTTTGACTTCTTTGACTGTTATTAAGACTCTTTATCCTATTTTATTGCCTTGTTCATGCTTGATATGAGGGCTTTCACCTTGTCTTATTGTATCCTGCCTTGTTGTGCTTGTTTGTTGTTTCTTTGGATGCCTTCTCTTTTCTAAAGAAGAAATAGAAGGGAAGTGGATTGTGGTAGGGGGGAGGTGTGGGTAGCTGGGAGGGAGAGGGAGGGGAAACTGTGGTCAGCATGTACTGTATAAGATAAGAGTTTATTTTCAATATTTCTTAAACAGAAAATAAAAGAAATGATACAATTTGAGGTGAAGACTATTTCAATTGCTAAGATATTCTCATTAAAATTATATACTTGAACTATCACACTGGAGCCTCCAATTATATAAATTTGCTATGTACCAATTGAAAAAAATATATTTAACAAAAGGAGTTTTACAAATTCTCTATACTTTAGAACTCCATATGTACTTTAGAATCATTTGGTTGGTATTCATAATTCTTTCTAACATTATATATGACATTCTATTGCAGTTTTTGATTTATTTGTAGAAAATGAGATATTATACAATTGAATCTTACAGTTAGTGAGTATGATGCATATTATCATCTTATATAATTTGTCTCTGTGGTGTTTGATGCTTTTTAGTATAGAGATTATCCATATATTTTATTTTCTTTAGTCCAAATGATTTCAGCTTTTGATGTGATCATAATTTTTTTACTGTTTTATATTACAATTGCTATTCCAATATATCTTTTTTCTTAGATTATTTTTGTTGTTGTAAAAGTACATTCTCAATTCTTTCATAAATGTTAGGTGGATAGTAAACTTTATGAGTAGCTGAATGTTTGAAAATGGTCTCATTCATTTCTCATGGCTGATTTATGGTTCAATATAGTTTCGATTAAAATGTTGAAGGCATTTGTAATATCTGTTGGAATCCATCTTTGTTCATACAGAAACTGTATGCTCCTATTTGGAAGTTAAATCTTTTTAAGGAAAAAATGTAAGCTTTTTTCTTCATATTATATGCTGTAATTTCACAGTAAGTTGTTTCATTTGGGAAAAGTTTTTCATGAATCCTGCATGACACATGCTGGTCTTTTCAAAAATCAAGATTTATGACTTTCCTCAGGCCTGGTTCATTTCCTTCATCCATATCTTTAGAATTGCATTGCCACGACAAGCTTAGTGTTGTTGTATCTCAGCACATAGGAGGCTTAAGAGGTATTGGTAACAAAGGTATTGACAACAAGAATTTGTGGCCAGTCTAGGCAACAGAAAAAGACCATCTATCTCAAAAAGTCAATCATCTATATCTTATTAATTCGATTACAAAAATATTAGATACTAAGATTTTTTACTAAGTATTTGCTATATTTATGCAAATAGTATCTATAGATTTGTATTTTAGAATTTTTTTCTTGTTTTCTGCTGCTCTCTTAAAGTCTTTATACTCTGTAATAAATTTCTCTTATTCTCTTTCATAGCACCATATTCTAAAAAAAATTATGTGTACTATTTCAAACCATTTGTAGTATCATAGATATACTATTTTTATGGTTTTACATCTTCATATTTTCCAGTGCCAATAGTTGTATTTGCTGTTGTTTCCTATAATGTTGCTAGATTAACTGAAAATATCTTTTATATATATATATATATTTTTTTCTCCTTAATTCGAATGGACATTCAGTAGGTAATTATAGTAGAATTTCCAGAAATATTAATAAAGTGTATGTAAATATGTGAGAAGTACATAATATAATTAAGTAGTAGAGAATTGACTCAGTGGCTATGAAATTGTAGGCAATAAATATTAGAAAAGTTTGATTGACTATAATATATGTGTGTGTGTATGAAAATGTAAATATTTTATAATTACTATATACCAGTAGAATTCTATTTTACATTGTTTGAATTAGCTTATTTTGTTTGAACAATAAGCTTATGAAATACATTTTATTACCATTATTACTTAGCATATGGATGAAGAAGAAATAAAATACCTTGCCAAGGACCCTCAGATCATAAGTGGTAGTGTTGAAACTTGAAACCCATATAGTCTGACTATAGATTCTAGAATTTAAAATGGGCTAAGAATACATTTTAAAAACTTACAGAAATATATTAAAAGCATATAAAAGAGCAGTTTTAAAATATAATCAAATAATTTCAAATTAAAAACAAACAGCACACTATTTTTTAAAATATTTGTTTATTTATTTACTTAATATATGTGAATTCATTGTAGCTGTCTTCAGACACACCAGAAGGAAAAGGGAATTAGAGCCCATTACAGATGGTTGTGAGCAACCATATGGATTCTGGGAATTGAACTCAGGACCTTGGGAAGAACAATCAGTGCCCTTAACCACTGAGGCATCTCTCTAGCCCAACAGCACACCATTTTAACTCTCAAATTATCAGAGAGTTATGGATGGTGAAAATATGTAAGGATTATACTCATATATTTCTTATAAAAGTAAAAATTACAGAATAATTTTGAAAATGTTTTGATGACATTTCTATATTCTTCAGACATGTGCAGATTGAAAAATAATTATTTTTAGGAATCTCTTCTGCTTTTAAAGCATTAGTAATATCATATTACTAATAAATGTAAATGAATAAATTTTCAATGAGTCATTCATTTACACATTTAAAATTCACTGATCTTCAGTTTTTGAATAGATACATCCTACTATATACTGTTTGAGACTCTGAGAATTTAGTATCCATGATTAAAAAAAACAGGTTGTCTCAAAAAAAAAGTAAGCAACTGTCATTTTAAACAGAATTCTAGGAAATGAATTTTGGGAGAAGAAAAGCTTCCTAGTGATTCTCCTGTATCTGCCACCCATTTTACCTATAGAAGTGAGGGATTTGGATGCAAACCATTTGTTTTGGCTTTTTACATGATATCTGGAGATGGAACATGGATTGTCAGGCTTTAGTAGCTAGTGATTTTTACCCTCTGAGTCAATTCTCTAGAGAGTATTTTAAATATGATGAGGAACTATTGAAAGATCTTAAAAAGAATATAATATAATGCAAACTAATAGGACAATTTTGAAGAATAATAGATAGAAAAATATGTTAAAATACATGTGTAGCAATCCATTTCTGCATTGAGATAAAAATAGTGTCTTGAAACAGATTAACACGATTAATAAATCAATGTTATTCCTTTGTCAGTGATAGACAACAGATCAAAAGAGAATGAATTCATTGCTTTTATTTATGAAATTCCTAGGCAAATGGATGGATCTGGAGGGTATCATCCTGAATGAGGTAACCCAATCACAATAGAACTCACATAACATGTACTCACTGATAAGTGGTTATTAGCCCAGAAACTTAGATTACCCAAGATAAGGTTTGCAAGACACATGAAACTCAAGAAGAATGAAGACCAAAGTGTGGACACTTTGCCCCTTCTTAGAATTAGGAACAAAGCACACATTGAAGGAGTTACAAAGATCAAGTGTGCAAGTGAGACAAATGGATGGACCAAAAAGTGACTGCTGCAGCTTGGGATCCATCCCATAATCAGCCACCAAATGCAGACACTATTGCATACACCAGCAAAATTTTGCTGAAAGCGCCCTGATATACTGTCTCATGTGAGGCTATGCCAGTGCCTTGCAATTACACAAATGAATGCTCACAGTCAGCTATTAGATGGATATTCCTTCATGTGTCTTGGGGATACATTGAGATTTTCCCTAAAAAGTATGCATAGAACCTTCCAGTGCTATTGGTATTGCCTTCAGTTGATGCAACCCCAGATGTAGAAGGTAAGTCCCTATTACTGAAGACACCATACATTTCAGAAATAGGGCCCTAAATACACTGAGCTGATACTAACTTTAATGTTTCATCCCTGAGGACTAACTTTCATGGCACCAGAATACAACATGTGAACTTCCAAAGGAGAAAGGCAACCAATAATTCTACCCAGCTATGATACATATTAACCACATTTAATGATCAACATGTCACACACATGGGTACAGTGGTGCTCCCACACTCCAATACCTTGGTGGTGACAAATGTCTCTCTAATTGAGTTTATGATCACCTCATCAAGAAAAATGTCATACCTGGTACTGGAGAACTAACTAGTTAGTGCTAGTGAAGTCATGGTCATTGGATAAGAATCTACAACCTCTAATTTAATAAGCTAGCGTAATCCCTAACAACAATCCATAAACATTTTTCATAACCACAGATACATGTAGTCTTCATCCTCATCAAAGAAATTGGTTTTCGCTACATACTAAGACAACTATAGAAAACTCTAGCCAAACAGTATTCATAGCTGTAGAGCCTGGTCCCAAAGAATACATCAACAAAATACTCCTACACCTAAGGTTCAGGGAACATTTCAAAAGAGGGGGCAGAATGATTGTTAGAGTCAGAGGATCAGAGAGTTTTCTGTGAAATTGTGATTCCTAATAACAAGAGTAACAACACCCATGAAATCTCACTTACTTGACGATGGTTCAAATGTGAATTAATAAGGATGATAAAAATGAGCATGCCAAACTTCATGGGGAAAATCCCACAAGTCTTTAACTCTACACAAAGAACTATAGGCAACAGTAAAGCTGCGAGCAAAAAGAGGCATGCATTCCCATAAATTGTTTGTCCACTCCTAAATGGTCAGTGTGTGGTATGAAGGGAATTATAATACATCATCCCAATATTTGCCTCTTTAATATAACATCATTTTTGAGATTAAGGAAGGAAGCAACATCAGAGTTAGAAAAGCTTGGCCCTCTCTCAATTTGTTTAATTCCAGGACCTAAAGTTACAAAAGTGCATCTCGGCCCATACCTAAGGAAGGATGGAGGTTAATCACTAAAGAGATATCTTACCAGCATAGACATGGCATTAGAGAAACTGAGACAACTTCTGTCTTTAGATTATCCTTATAAATTCATTCTCCATAATTCTCTACCTATGGAAGCTAAAAACAAACCACTGTCTCTTTTGTCACATGTGTAAAATCCAATTGTTTTTCTTCTTATTATTGTAGTAGATGTTTTGTAATCAGAGTTCTAAATGACTGTTTGGAACTATCTTCTGATGGGTACATCCTTGAGGATGTACACTATATACAATAATAAACTTGCTTGGTCTTCTCTTGAGAAAAAAAAAAGAATGCAAAGCTTGTTTTGTTTAAATGAGATTATCTTATAATGCCCAATCTGGTCTTGAATTTGGTATGTAGCTTATAATGGACTCAAATTCCTGTTCTTCCTGCCTTCGCCAGTACTGGCATTGCAGGCCTGTATTCCCATTCCTGAGCATATGACCTTTAATTAATTTTATCAATGTCAAGTAGTCTTTACAGTAGCATTTCTCCTCCTTAGAAAAAACTATTTATACTAAAATTATTTAATGCTGTTGTAAATTATATTCTTTTATTAATTTCTATTTTACATGTTTGATTGCTAGGATATAGTAATATAACAGACTTTTGTATGGCAATTTTAATCAGCTTTAATGAAGTCTAATTGCACATAATTTGATTCTGAGCATATGTATATATCCACGAACCCATGGTGACAATCAGGATAATTAGCATGCTTGTCACTTCTAATAGGTTCCCCGTGCCTTTTTTGTTATCTTGTTTTGTGTTTGTGCTAATAATAGTTATGTTCTACACCTTAAACATTATTCAAGTAGATAGCACAGTATTTACAGGTTTTGGCATTGTGTATTACAGTAAATCTGTAGACATTAATTTCCTTTTGTTGAACCCATTCTTCACAAACTATTAATATTTTATATCCACTGAAAAATAATTTTTTTTACTTTCTGTACTCCTTAGTTAATAAAACTTTTATCTTCTCTGCTTCAATTATTGTGATTAATTTAGATATTCAACATAAGTGGTATAATAAAGTATTTTATGGTTTAAGTATGAAATGTCTTCATATCTTGAATGCTCTGTCTCAAACTGTTGGAGCTATTTTAGAAGATTCTGGAAATTTTATAGTGTAAAAATTAGCTAAATGAAGTCACTGGTGAGAGTACTCAAAGTTGTATATTCACATCTGCAGATTTTGAGCTAAGAGTTGCATATGTGAGAGAACATGCAATGTTTGTCTTTCTGGGTGTGGGTTCCATCGCTCAATATAACAGATTTTGTTTTTATCCACTATCCTGCAAATTTCATTTTTATTCATGATGAAATTGTGTCCTATTAAATACATTTATGCTATATTTTCACTATTTGATTTAGATAAAGGACATTTAGGTTGTTTCAAGATCCTAGCTATTGAGCATAAAACAGCAATGAACATGGCTGAATAAAGTATCTATTGAATATAATGTTGAGTCCTTAAGTATAGTAGCGTTATACAGGAAGAATGTTTGTGTATTTGATTGTTTTTTTTTTCTTTTATAGTTCTCTATAGTAATTTCTAGAGACATTTGTACCAGTACATAGTTTCATCAACAGTGAATGAGAAAGTTCTCTTTTTCTAAATTCACCAAAGTTATTGTTAGATTTTTGTTGATATTTTGATTTTAGATATTTTGACTGTACTGAAAGAAGTCTAAACTTTTTTTTTGTTTCACTTCTCTGCCTGTGAGTGAGAATGAACAATTTTTGAGATATTTAGGAGCATTTTTCAGGGCCATTGCTCAGATCCCTAACCTGTATATTTTACCCAAGCTGTACATTTTTTTTCTGGATACTTTGTTATAATTGTTCTTGTTGTTGTTTTGTGTTCTTCATAAATTCTGGACATTAAATTTATTTCAGCTGGCAAGGATGGAAAAATTTGAGCACAAAGTCTTGCTTAGAATCTTTAAAACAAGAGCAGATACATAGTTTAAAACTGTGGACAGATTAGACAGAACAGACTGAAGATCAAGATTACTACTTAAGAGAAGAAAGGACAAAATATAAGCAAGACCAAAAAAAAAAAAAAAAGGCAAGAAATAGATTAAACTCTACTTATGAGACTTAAATAATAACATTTGATGACGGATGCAGCTATACACTTATGGATGTATGAACAGAGAATAGTGAACCTTTATTGTCATTTGACTCATTTTTGATACATATAATAATATCAACATAATTTACGAAAAAGAAGATATAGAAACTGAAAGCATTTAAGATTCATAAAAATCTCCTTAATGTTTATTATGAGTATTTTCATCAATATTATTGAAATTCCATGTTGGTGTGATTCTATATTATGTGACAAAACTATGATGTAATTTTTGCTTTGGAAGAATTCAGTGTGAATTTCCAATAACACAAGTTCTTTCAGATAATATAGGCAAACTGAAATTTTAGGAAGAGAAAGATTATAAAGTTGCAGCTCTTTTCAATACCAGGTACTATCTCTTATAGGAAGGGAGAATTTTATATATTTGTGTTTGTGGGGGGGTGGTGGGTGTGTGTGAAGTTATTGCTCATTGATGGTTCCTCAGGAAAGTAAAGTCATTTTTCTCATTTTTTTTTACATTTACCTCTAACACTTTATTAAAGATAAACACTCTCAGAGAAGAAGTAAACCAACCCTAAAACCAACAGACAGTGCACGTGTATGCAAGTGATTTATGAAGTCCTCCCTGATTTGAACTCTGAGGGAATAATCAGGTAGGCAGGGCCTGGGCTAACCAGTAAGGCAGATGAAGGTTCTTGTCCTGGGCGATTCATTGCTCCTGGGTGCCCTAGGAAATGTAGTTTGACTTTGTGGCCACATGGTACTAATCAATCAGCAGCTGCACAATCTTCCTGGATGTGTCTATCTTGTCAAAATTGTCCTTGAAAATGTCTGCCTTGTGAAACTGCTCCATGAAGGCCTCTCTTTTCCCTGATGTGTCAAACTGGCAACAGGTCCATTCAAAAAGTGAGGAGATACTAAGGCCATCATAAGCCCACTGATCTGGTGCGCTGAGGGCAGGTAGGGAAATTTTTTTGAAAGGGCCACCTGGATGCTGGCTCGGCCATAGGGGATGAAGTTGGCCAGTTTCCTTTTCTGGATCCTCTGTAGGCTCTTGTGGATCTCAGTGGAGTCCACCTTTCTCTGAAGATGTTGAGGATGGTGATGTATCAATGGTTGGTCTGACAATCCTGACCTGTAGACACCATTACATTCTTAGGCTGTAGCAGTTGCCTCACAAGAAATTGTCTTCTTCACACTCGCCACTTAATGGTCACTGGTGAGGAGTGTGTAGCCTGCCATGAGGAAGTAGAGCCAAAGGGTGGGAATGAGCAAGGGTTGTTATTCAAGTATCCAGGATAACATGGGGTGGTGGTGGTGCTAGGTGACATGATGGTGGACACTAGCTGGTTAATTTGGGAGAAGGATAGGTTCTGGATGGGCAGGTAGTCTGTGTGTGGTGATCAGGTTTGGGGGTGTGTTATATTCAGTGGTTAAAAATAAAACAAAACAAAGTAAAAATAAAAACCAAAAAACAAACAAACAAACAATAACAACAACGAAAAAACGTGAAGATGGGAGGGAGATATGATATGGACGAACCAGCATAGTTAGAAGGAAGGGAAGGGGAGAGTGTGTGTGATGACACATTATATCCATGTATGAGACTTTCAAAGCCTAGGTTAAAAAAAAATAAGTTATTGTCATGACTTCTAAGTTCTCAGCCTCTCAAATATATGAGTATGCTTATGGAGTAGAAGGAGATAGGTGGCATGATTTTCTAAGGTGTATTCAGAATTTATAGAAGATGAATTATAATTTAATATCAGTTTTTAAATTTTGAACCATTTTTAGTATCATTTAGTATGTAATGTGACAACGAAATTTAGATTGTGCTGCTAAGTATGTTGACTTATTTTTCAGGGATATTTGTATATATTTTACTACAGTATAGAACATGCTGATGTGATCATGGAGAAATTAGCCATTAAAATATTTCTTGTATATTTATAGAAAATATACAAATAAAACAATATATAGAAGCAAGAACACTAGAAATGTAATAACAGAAAAAGATAAATATTTTAAATTCAATTAATCATTACAATATCCTACACTTATTAATCACTATCTGACAATTTGGGCCAAATGAAATCTACCTATCTTGTACAGAAATAAGTAAGACATTATCATTTGTAATTAGAAACACATTTTTTCTGTTATAATTTCAACTATTTATTTTAATTATGGTAGGGGGTACTACCAGGATTGTGTACAGGAAAGTCAAATGATAAGATTTCTTTGAAAAGATGAAATAAACCTGAAGTCCCTGCTTTAAACTACATTAATCAAGGTTAGGAATGGGGTAACTGATGGGGCATTTATTTTGAAATACCTACACTAAATAAACAGAAAATCATCTTTCTTTACGAATAAAACTAAGCTCATGGAAATAAAATGGAGATCATTACTGAAATATTTATGCATTTAGAAGATGATACAAGTGATTATGTGCTTTTAGTAATCTGAAAATGACAAAGTTCTATACTGGAAAAGAACCCAGATGTCCCTCAACAGAGGAATGGATACAGAAAATGTGGTACATTTACACAATGGAGTACTACTCAGCTATTAAAAACAATAAATTTATGAAACTCTTAGGCAAATGGATAGATCTGGAGGATATCATCCTGACTGAGGTAATTCAATCACAAAAGAACACACATGATATGCAGCTCACTGATAAGTGAATATTAGCCCAGAAACTTAGAATATTCAAGATACAATTTGCAAAACTCATGAAAATCAAGAAGTAGGAAGACCAAAGTGTGGATACTTTGTTCCTTCTTAGAAGGGGGAGAAAAATATTCATTGAAAGAGTTACAGAGACAAAGTTTGGAGCTGAGACTGAAGGAAGGACCATCCAGAGACTGCCCCACCTGGGGATCCGTCCCATATAAAACCATGAAACCAAGACACTATTGCATATACCAACAAGATTTTGCTGACAGGACCCTGATATAGCTGTCTCCTGTGAGGATATGGAAGTTCCTGACAAATACAGAAGTGGATGCTCGCTGTCATCTATTGGATGGAACACAGGGTCCCTAGTGAAAGAGCTAGAGAAAGTACTCAAGGAGCTGAAGGGGTCTGCATCCCTATAGGAGAAACAACAATATGAACTAACTAGTAACCCCAGTGCTCATGCCTCTAGTTGCATATGTAGCAGAGGATGGCCTAGTCAGCCATCAGTGGGAGGAGAGGCCCTTGGTCTTGCTAAGATTCTAGGCCCCAGTATAGGGGAACGCCAGGGCCAAGAAATAGGAGTGGGTGGGTAGGGGAGCAGGGCAGGGGGTAGGGGAAGGTATAGGGGACTTTCAGGATAGCATTTGAAATGTAAATGAAAATATCTAATAAAAAATTGGAAAAAAATTTCAAAAATTAACTGGCTTTGACATTGCTCAGGTCTAGCAAGAAGTTTTTTGAGTTAATCTGTATAAAAGTTGTCAGCATATAATAGCTCTTTTCTTAATCCATGGCCCTTAAATTCTTTCTGTTCTCTCTTACATGATGTTCCCTGTGCCTTAGGGAATGGTATCATATATATGTTTCATCTATGACTGAATACTTAACTGCTGCTCATTCTTAATAGGTTGACTAGTAATGGGCTTCTATATTAACCATTACCCACTTCAATAAATAGGTTTTTGACTAAGCTTGTATGTATCACAGATCTGTGGATATAAACATAAATAGTTAGAAGGCAATTTGGTAATGTGACCATTAATCAAAACAGTATTAAAGTATTCTCCTATCAGATCTTTGGCCTCCCTAGTGATGGGTTTTAACTATAGTAACACTACCAGAAAAGAATTCCCTCCTAATCAACAGACCAGTTGTCTATGCCCATAAATATTGCTGCCATTATCTCACCAATGAATGTATCTTATTTGGTAGCTTGTAATTGTAGCACACAGTGTTAGTTTTCAGCAATAGGGTTTTCTGTTCAAAAGAGCAGTGGCAATAGCTATGTTGTTTTGGGTGCTTCTGATACCTTTGTGACCAAGATCTCATAGAGACATAGTATGTCTTCTGGGAGTAACATTGTTTGCCCATGTAGGATGCTTCTGTCTAAGGTCTTTTTGAAAAGGAGAATATAATCTAGTTCACAAACCAATGGTGTATATAAGGTACCTCCACATGCAGCAGACCATCTTTCTTTTCCTCTACCTCCCTGTCACCTCCACTGTTTAAACTTTAGGTGCCTAGTTATAAATCTCATTCCTTCATATCACATGTGTGATTACTATCTCCCTGATTATATTTTTACTTGAGTTGCAATATCATAAGCTTCCAGGTATCTTCTTTATACACTGTATATTTTGACTAGTTCTTCTCCTCTCCTTCAATACCTATTCCCATCACTCCACTATTTGCTTGAACCTTTCTGTCCCCACTATTTCCTCTCTATACTTTTATTTCATCTATATCTAACTTTCCCCATGCCAAAATTGACCCCATCCAATATCTCATTTCTAGTTTCCTGGCTTCTACATGTATTCCTGGTTAAACACACAAATCAAAAGAACTCCAGCTAAGATACAAAAATGAGAATGAACATGTAATGTTTGTCTTTTGAGAAAAGGATGACCTCAGTGTCATTTTTCCAGTGCCATGTATTTACCTGCAAACTTCATTTTGTTTTTATAGGTGTGTAACATTCTATTGTGTATGTCCTAAATTTCCATTTCCCATTCATTGGTCCATATATAGGTAGGTTCCATGTTTTAGAAATTATCACTAAAGCAGCAATGGACATGATGTAAAAGTATCTCTGTGATAGGAAAAAAGTCCTTTAGATATACATCTAGGGGTGGTCCGTCTGAAACAAATCGTAGATTTATTAGGAAGCTTCAATATTTATTTATAAATTGACTATATTGGTTTATTACTACTATACTACTTATAGTATATAATAGTTCTAATTTCTTCACATACAGACTAGCATTTGCTGTCATTTGTATCTCTGAAAATGGCAATAGTAACTGCTCTTACATAAAACCTTAAAATAGTTTTAATCTGCATTTTTTATTACTAAGAATGGTAAGCATTTTAAAAATGTTCTAAAGCTGTCTTCCTTCCCTACTTCCTTCTTTTCTTTCTATTTTTAGAATGTAATATTCAGTTCCATGTCCCATTTAAAATATGTATGTGTTGTTCATTCTCTCAAATTATGTGATACCATGGCCCCAGCACATATTGCTAGTAGGTCAAGAGTTTTCGGCTGGGTTGGTGTCCAGGTTTCTCTTTCCATGCCCTGAAGAATACCTTCATGAACCAAAGAGACTGCAAGCCTTATCTGGATACAAATTATCTAAAACCACTTTAGATGCCATATCCTATATTTCTAGGAGTTCTTCCTAGAGTTACCCTCATAGAATCTAGGAAGTTTCTACTGTACAAGTCTCTATCCCAATACTCCCTAACTCCAGCTTTCTTTAGCTGTACTCTAGCTCTATCCTATCCCATTCTATCCCTCTACCTCACCTGATTTTTCCCACTCTCATTCCAACCTGCCCCAAGTACACTCAAAATTTAGTTTATTTCCTCTTCTCAGGGAGATCCATGCATAACACCCTCATCCTTCCCGGAGAGCCCTCTTCTATATCTAACCTCCCTGGTCTGAAGATTATAGCATAATTAACATTTAATTAAAAGTTAAAATTCACATTTAATTTATAAGTGAATATAGACCATATTTGTTCTTCTATGACTTAGTTACATCATTCAGGGCAATATATTCTACTTCCACTCATTTTCCTGCACAATTCTTGATTTCCTTGTTTTTAATAGCTGAATAATATTCCATCAGGTAAATCAACTTAATTTTCTTTATCCATTCTTCAGTTAAGGGACATCTGTGTTGCTTTCAGTTTTTTACTTTTATGAATGAAGCAGGTATGAACATAGTTGAGCTAGTTCTCTTATAGAAGGATGGAGCATCTTTTGGTATATGTTAGAGCTTGGTCTTGAGGTAGATCCATTATCAATTTTCTGGGGATATGCCATATTGATTTCCATAATGGCTATACAAGTTTGCACTTCTACCAGTAATGAATGAATGTTTCCTGTGTTCCACATCGTCACCAGCATGAGCTGTCACATGTGTTTTTTCTTTATCATGTGACAGGTGTAAGAGGGAATCTTAGAGTAGTTTGATTTGCATTTTCTCAACAGCTATGGTTATTGAACATTTCTTTAAATGTTTCTCAGCTATTTGAGATTCCTCTACTGAGAAATCTCTAGACTGCATCTTTGTTCGATTGAATGTATCTATTGTCTTACAAAAGCTTTTAAGCTCCATGGGATCCCATTTATTAAACAATGATCTTAGTATCTGCACTGTTAGTGTTCTATCAGAAAGTTGTCTCATCTGCCAACACAGTCAAGGTTATTCTCCATTTCTCTTCTCTCAGGTAGAGTGTGCTTGGACTTGAGTTTTGTGCAGCGTGATAAATATGGATCTATTTGCATTCCTCTTGTAAAAGTAGCTTTTGTTCACCCAATGCAATTGTCATTTCAGAGGCTTATTGTTGAATAAGCTCACTACTTCCCAGTTCTTTCTGACCTCTGCCTTGCTGATTCAACTCAGTGATTCTTGCTCCAACTCATCTCCAAGCTGATTTATTCAGTCTGGTTTTCCTCAGCTTCTCTGTGAATTGTTCTGTTTGGCCTCAAACTAACTCTGGCAATTTGTTTTAATCTTCTGACTCCTTATTCTCTGTGAATATTCTGTCCCTTCTTCTAAGTGGGATTGAAGAATCTGCACTTGGGACTTTTTTTCCTGTTAAACTTCATATATTTTGTGATTTGTATTGTGAGTATTATGTATTTTAAGCTACTATCCTCTTTTCAGTGAGTACATACCATATATGTCATTTTGGGTCTGGGTTACATCATTCAGGATGATATTTTCTAGTTCCATCCATTTGCCTGCAAATTTCATGAAGTCACTGTTTTTTAATAGCTGAGCACACCACATTTTTGGATGTTTTATTTATTTACATTTCAAATGTTATCCTATTTTCTGGTTACCCTTCAGAACACCCTAGCCCACCCTCCCTCTCCCTGCTTCTATGAGGGTGCTCCCCAACCCACCCACCCATCCACTCTGACCTCCTCATCCTGGTATTCCCCTACACTGGGGCATCCAGCTTTCCCAGGACCAAGGGCCTCTTCTCCCATTGTTGTCCAACAAGGCCATCCTCTGTGACATATGCTGCTAAAGCCATATCTAGATATTCTGAATTGTGTAAGGTGGAATCTCAGGGTCATTTTGATTTGCATTTCCCTGATAACAAAGGATGTTGAATATTTCTTTAAGCACTTCTAGGCCACTTGAGATTTCCCAGTTGAGAATTCTCTTACATCTAAGCTTATCAGAAAGATCAACCTGTAATTTCCTTTTTCTGTAGATTCTTTATCTGTTATGGGTAGTATGATAATATTTGGCTTCATCAGAAACATTTGCAAATTTTCACTCCTTCTAAGTTTCATAGATTTATTTACGTAACATTGGTGTTTTTGATGTTCTTAATGAATTCTGCAATGAATTGTTTTGACCACAGGCCCTTTTATTTGGGGGGATTTATTACTGCTCTGTTCTCATTGAGAATAACTACCACCATTCTTTGATTAATTTTACAAATTACTCCACTGTCTTACCTAGCATCAAATTTGAACTCTAACATTAATTAGCTGTGGGCAACAAATTGTCATATGAATATGATGGAAAGGAGAGGTGTGGCACATAAGAAATGTTAAACAATACTGTGGACTTCTTTTGTAATGATGAAAATTTGAAAAATTATCATGGCTACATTATAAATAGAGAAAAGCTTTGTTAGTATATTCTGGTAATTATATAAGCATTAGCTCATCAGTGATTTGTTATAGACAAGCTTCAATGAGTAAATATATGATGAGAACCTGTTTGAGAAAATGCTGAATGATTTGGAAAATTGGTGGCATAGAACTATAATAATATGTTTTGTAAATAAAGGCAAATCTTTATGCATAATACCTTTAATGAAATATGTCTCTATACAACAACATTTTCTGTAATGTGACTTTATTTTTTTTTTGGTCTTTTGTTGTTTTCTTAACAGTAATAATGCTTCTAAATCATAGGAATATGACACATATATTTTACCCTTAATTGTAAGTTCTTATCACAAGGCAAGAGCAATGAAGTATTCCATCACGGAATTTCTGTAGCCTTTAAAGGAGCTCGGCTAGTTTAAAAAAATAACCTTGTCAAGTCTATTGTTATATTACTGTTATATATTTCATTATTTGAAAGGAAGAAAAAAGAAAAAGAAGATAATAATTTCTTGCTAATATTATATAACTTTAACAGTGATGAAAGATAATAGTTACTGACCTACATGCATATTCCAGGGGTGGGCTCAATACTCTTCATCTTCATTCAATTCATGTGATTAAAGTGGTTTTCTTTTTGTAGATTTAGAAAAATGGACCAAAGTGAGATTAGTAATTTGTATGCTATTGCATAGCTATAAATTCACAAGAATTAGAATTTAAACAGTTTAACTTTTAAAGAATGTTAAACTTGGTATTGTGAAGATCATATGCCCCAGTACAGGGGAATGCCAGGGCCAAGAAGTGGGGGTAGGTGGGTTGGGGAGCAGGGCAGAGGGAGGGTATAGGGGGCTTTGGGGATAGCATTTGAAATGTAAATGAAGAAAATATCTAATAAAAATGCCTTATTAAAAATAGATACTCGGAGCCGGGTGTGGTGGCACAGGCCTTTAATTCCAGCACTCAGGAGGTATAGGCAGGTGGATTTCTGAGTTGGAGGCCAGCCTGGTCTACAAAGTGAGTTCCAGGACAGCCAGGGCTACACAGAGAAACCCTGCCTAACGCCCCACGCCCCAAAAAATAGGAACTCGACGTATGTTGGTAAGATAAACTTTATTTGCCCCAATTTTTTCCTTATAAGCTTGTGAATTTTTATTTTTTATTTTAAATATGAGAAAATGTGATCATTTTTAAAAACATTAAACATTTCAAAAAGTAAGAAATTACTTTAGTTTCAAACTCATATACTCCTTAATTTTCTCTATGATAAAATATATTTTACTGTTTTAATTTGCAAATTTTTAGTTTGGTTAGAGTTTATAAAATCTGTTGATGGCTTTAGATAAGTGCTCAAATGTATCCTACATATTTATACTTAATGAATGTGTTGTTTTTCATATTTGTCTTCATATATATATATAATATGTTTTAAATTGTAGTAGATTTATTTATGGTAAATTAGCAATTAATTTTTAAAAAGAGAATACAAATTTGAAAAAATGCAAGGGATGGTATATGAGGGGATTTTGAGGGAGAAAGGAATAGTGTAATTATATTATTGTCTCAAAAAGAAATGATTGAATATAGTTATTTAAAATGTTTAACTACTTTTTGGTGCTTTCTTTGATAATGTGTTCAGGGGAATCAGTGCAAGAAGACATTCTTAAAGTGGTGTATATGATGCAGCTTTCTCCTTTTGGGGTGTTAAGAGAATAGCCTCCAATTTTCCTGTCACCCAGAGTTACAATGCGCTGATGAATTTACTTCTGTCTTACTGGTTTCTCAACTCTAAACGATTTTATTGTAGAGTCTATAGCTCCTGGATCTTGTCTGCCATGTGGAACATGGAGTGGTACCCAGTGCATACTGCATATATTATTGGAAAGAAGATAGTGGACTTTTATTATGGGTTTTGCTTCACTTTCCAAACATTTTCAATGTTGCTACTGTCCAATTATCACATCTTAAATTGTAAACATGATGTTAAAATCAAGGTAGCCATAGCTGACAAGCTTTAAAGCTGGTTAAGGCTCATGGTTTCTTTTTTAGCTATGGAGCTTGCATAGCATATGCCAGTACTATGAAACCTGGTCAGTATGGATGAAGCTTTCAGCTCATTGCTTGTTTCTCCATGCTCTAGAATTCAAGAGTGTGGAGGCATTCAGTAATAGTAGCTTACTGTCAACATTCTTGAGGGTAACCATGAAATGGCAACAAATAGTAATGTTAGCATTTGTGACTTCACTGGTCAACAACTTAAAAAAAAAGGAGAGAAACCCAGTATGTTTCCATTCCCATCTGCACTGCACAAGAAATCTCCTTTCCCTGCATATATGACAGCGTTGTCAATCTTTTTGTTCTTGCTCTTATTATTATGGATGTTGGCCGTTCTGATAGTAAGTTGAAATCTCAAGGTCATTTTAATTTGCTCCCCTCTAATGGTGAATACTTTGAGTTAGCATAATGACCACTGTGTAAGCCCTGTACAATCATAACACAAATGTTTTGAAAATAACCCACCATTTTTAGACTAGATTTTAGGATGACTACTAAAATCTAGCGACGAAGTGACTACTCACACATCGTATCATTGTTAAGCTAATAACATATAGATAGAGAGATCATATACCCTAGGAAGGTATACATTATCATTCTGCTTAAAGAACAAAGTTATTAAAATAACTAATGGGTTATCATTATATCCATAGACTAATATCATTGGAGAAGGTTTTGTTTGCATAAGATATTGATCAATGCAGAATCACAACTAGCCAAAATGTGGAGTATAAGACTATGGAATATTCAGCACTAAATGGAACATTTATACCATACTCTTTCCTAAGGTTTTAGGATCATTGGGGAAGACAGGACCAATGATTAGAAAGTACAGAGTTGATAGATGACCAAAACCAAACAAAGTCTTCTAGAAATAGCAAGGAAGATCACATGAGTACTCACAGTATTTATGACAGAATAAACAAGACCTATGAAAGCTAAAGCCAGTCCAAGCCAGTACTAGCTGTTGTGTCAACTTGATATGAGCTTGGGTCATTGTACTGAAAGGAGCCTAAGCTGGGGAAATGCCTCTATGAGATCCAGCTACATGTAAGGCATTTTATCACTTATTGATAGACGAGGAAAAAGGCTCAGTCTATTGCAGGTGGTGCCATTCCTGGAATGGTGGACTTAGGTCCTGTAAGAAACCAGGTTGAGCAAGCTACCAGAAGGAAACCAGCAAACAGCACCCCTTCTGGGCTTCTCCATTAGCTCCTATGTGCAGGACCCTGCCCTGTTTGAATTCCTGACCCGACTTCCTTTGGTGATGAACAGCAAAGTAGAAGTATAAGCTCAATAAACCTTTTTCTCCTCAACTTGCATTTGGGGCTTGTTGTTTCAGTGCAACAATAGAAGCCCAACTAAACAAAATCCCAGCATGGAAAAAAAAAGTTGAGCACATAATCCCAGCCTTAGCCATTGAGTTATTAGTAAGAGTTAGCTGCTAGGGAGTAAAGGTCAGTTTTCTCTAGAAGTAGATCCCATGATAACTTAATCATATGGCTGTGTAATATCATATATCTAAGAATATTTGCACATGTAAAATTGTTCATGAAGAAGAAAAATGATGCAAATGTGGTTGAGAATGCTATTGGAGATATATCTAGAAAGAGATGGTGGATGGTTGGTTTTTATGGTAAATATATTATCTCAAAAGAGGTTTCTGCCCCATGCTAGATCATTAAGTCCCCAGATAAACACAAAACTTTTATATTTATTATAACTCTTAATAAGCAATAGAGCTGGGAAGATATGATCTGTGTTATTAGCTCTACTTCCCCGCTAATCACCTCTGGATATGACTTTCCATGTTTCATCTGTGCCACGCTTATTTCAACTGGCCATCCCTGACAGCTAGTTCTTAGGATCCCTTAACCCATGGCTTCTGTTCCTCTTACCACTCTCTCCTATCTTCTCCTCTTGTGATTTTACCCCAGAAGCCAAGCCAAGGAACTGAAGCCCCACCTACCTCTCTTACGCCAAGGTACAGACTGTAGGCATTTTTATTCATCAAGTTTTAAATTAAGGAGCAAGGTTACATTGCATCATTTGGTATATGTGAGTATTTTCTCATCCCTGGGGGCAACCAGAACTTGGGGACAATTATTTAGCATTACAATACATAGCAAAAGACCACACCTTAATAGTTGGTAAATATGACCAAACATGTACCATATTCTATAACACATGAAAGGCCGAACAGCCATAGACAGTTATTCTCTAGCATTCTCTCACTTAGTCCGGAGTAACATGCTCTGGTTTCCCACTAAATTATATATATGATGTCTTTTACTAAACTGAAACATAAACTAAATGATTAATTTTGTAAAAATCTAATCTTTTCTATAAAAAATAGAAAAGAAATATAAAAGTGTCATAGAGAAATTCCTGGATTTATATTAAAAAAGATATAGAGCAGTTGTATTGCTTCTTATAGATTGAATAGAATAAATCATCTTAGTATAAATTAAGTTGTAGATAGGATTTTGCTTGAAGTCATGGTGTGACAACTTTGCTTGTAAAAATAAATGGAATTTTTCCTGAACTAATGCCTCAGAATACAATCTGCTGGATGTTCAATCTGTAAGGAAATTTGTATAATTTACACTAACTTTTGTGATCCTCAAGATATCATTTTGAATCAGGATCTCTGGGTCACCAATATATGATATACTTCTGTGTAAAAGTTCAAACAAGTAGGGGAAGCAAAGAGTAAAACTTCTAGATACAGAGCTGCAAGGAGAACAAGAAGATATGATGGGACAGAGATGGATATAATATGAAAGAGAGCCTGTTGTCTAAGTCCAAGTGTGTCTTATTCAGACACAATACTAGTTTTAAGTCTACAACAAGTTGAAATGATATAGCAATTTCAAAAGGAAAAACAACACCTTGAGAGAAATAAAGAAATATTTTGCTTTGAACGAGAGTCTTAGGATGCAGCACAGGTACATCTCAAACCTAAGATGTTCCTGTTTAGGTTTTCTGTATGCTCTGACTCTAATCACATCCAAGTATGCTTGATTGTATCTTTAAATTAAAATTAATTAGTTTCACCATTTATCCTTGAAATGTAAACATTACAAAAGTGTATACAAGATACCACTATCAGGATCTTGAACTGATGGCTATAAGTTTTGAAGCATGGTAGAAAAAGTGTGGTTTCTTACTGTCCAAGAATTTCAAAATGCTTTCTTTCAACTTAATATTTTATAAACACTTAATTTATTTGATAACTATTAATAACCTATGAGTTTTATAGGCATTCAATATTTTTTCCAATTTTTATTATATATTTTCTTCATTTATATTTCAACTGTTATCCTGAAAGTCCCCTATACCCTCCCCCAACCCCTGCCCTGCTCCCCTAACCACACACTCCCACATCTTGGCCCTGGCGTTCCCCTGTACTGGGGCATATAAAGTTTGCAAGACCAAGGGGCCTCTCTTCCCAATGATGGCCAACTAGGCCATCTTGTGCTACATATGCAGCTAGAGACATGAGCTCTGGGGGTACTAGTTAGTTCATATTGTTCATCCACCTATAGGGTTGGAGACCCCTTCAGCTCCTTGGATACTTTCTCTAGCTCCTCCCCTGGGAACCCTGTTTTCAATCTAATAGCTAACTGTGAGCATCCACTTCTGTATTTTCCAGGCACTGGCATAGCCTCCCATGAGACAGCTATATCAGGGCCCTTTCAGCACTATCTTGCTGGCGGATGCAATAGTGTCTGCTTTTGGTGGCTGATTTATGGGATGGATCCCAGCTGTAGCACTAACTGGTTGGTCCATCCTTTTATTTCAGCTCCATACCTGATCTCTGTAACTCCTTCAATGTGTGATTTGTTCATAATTCTAAGAAGGGGAGAAGTGTCCACACTTTGATCTCCATTCTTCTTGAGTTTCATGTGTTTAGCAAATTGTATCTTGGGTAATCTAGGTTTCTGGGCTAATATCCACTTATCAGTGAGTACATGCTTTGTGAGTTCTTTTGTGATTGGGATACCTCACTCAGGATGATACCCTCCAGATCCATCCATTTGCCTAGGAATCTCATAGATTCATTGTTTTTAATAGCTGTGTAGTACTCCATTGTGTAAATGTACCATATTTTCTGTATACATTCTTCTGTTGAGGGACATCTGGGTTCTTTCCAGCTTCTGACTATTATAAATAGAGCTGCTTTGAACATAGTGGAGCATGTGTCCTTATTACCAGTTGGAACATCTTCTGGATATATGCCCAGGAGAGGTATTGTAGGATCCTCTGGAAGTACTATGTCCAATTTTCTGAGGAACCGCCAGACAGATTTCCAGAGTGGTTGAACAAGCTTGCAATCCCACGAACAATGGAGTAGTGTTTCTCTTTCTCCACATCCACACCAGCATCTGCGGTCACCTGAACTTTTTATCTTAGCCTTTTGACTGGTGTGAGGTGAAATCTCAGGGTTGTTTTGATTTGCAATTCCCTGATCATTAAGGATGTTGAACATTTTTTCAGGTGCTTCTCAGCCATTCAGTATTCCTCAATTGAGAATTCTTTGTTTAGCTCTGTGCCCCATTTTAAATGGGGCTATTTGATTTTCTAGTGTACACCTACTTGAGTTCTTTATATATGTTAGATATTAGTCCCCTATCTGATTTAAGATTGGTAAAGATACTTTCCCAATCTGTTGGTGGCTCTTTTGTCTTATTGGCAGTATCTTTTTCCTTACAGAAGCTTTGCAACTTTGTGAGGTCCCATTTGTCAATTCTTGATCTTACAGCACAAGCCATTGCTGTTCTATTCAGGAATTTTTCCCCAGTGCCCATATCTTCGAGGCTTTTCCCCACTTTCTCCTCTGTAAGTTTCAGTGTCTCTGGTTTCCTGTGGAGTTCCTTAAACCACTTATACTTGACCTTAGTACAAGGAGATAAGAATGAATCAATTCCTATTCTTCTACATGATAACTGCCAGTTGTGCCAGCACCATTTGTTTAAAATGCTATCTTTTATCCACTGGATGGTTTTAGCTCCCTTGTCAAAGATCAGGTGACCATAGGTGTGTGGATTCATTTCTGGATCTTCGATCCTATTCCATTCATCTACCTGTTTTTTGCTGTACCAGTACCATGCAGTTTTTATTACAATTGCTCTGTATGTTTTCACATATTTAAAAATTTTAAACTACTCTTGTACTTTATCAAGCTTTATATCCCATTAATATTTTATATTCATATTTATATTTAGCTTAAAACACCTTACACATCCATCCCCCAAAATATTTTCTTTCTGTTCTTACAAGAACAGAACACTTAATAAGAAGCTCCTTTAAAAGGTTGAAAGTGTTTTGTAAATTTTATCTTGGGTAGTCTAGGTTTCTGGGCTATTATCCAGGTATCAGTGAGTACATGTTATGTGAGTTCTTTTGTGATTGGGTTACTTCACTCAGGATAATGACATCCAGATCCATCCATTTGCTTGGAATTTCATATATTTATTGTTTTTAATAGCTGAGTAGTACTCCATTGTGTAAATATACCAAATTTTTTGTATCCATTCCTCTGTTGAGGGACATCTGGGTTCTTTCCAGTTTCTGGCTATTATGAATAAGGCTGCTATGAACATAGTGGGACATGTGTCCTTATTACCAGATGGAATATCTTCTGGATATATGCCCAGTAGGGGTATTGCAGGATCTGCTGGTAGTACTATGTCCAATTTTCTGAGGAACCACCAGACTGATTTCCAGAGTGGTTGAACCAGCTTGCTTTCCCACCAACAATGGAGGAGTGTTCCCCTTTCTCCACATCCACTCCAGCATCTGTTGTCACCTGAATTTTTGATCTTAGCCATTCTTACTGTCAAGAAGAAGGAAGATCAAAATGTGGACACGTCACCCCTTCCTAGAATTAAGAACAAAGCACACATTGAAAGAGTTAAAGAGATCATGTGTGAAGCTGAATCCAAAAGATGGACCCAATGACTGCGGCTGCCAGGGATCCATCCCACAATCAGCCACCAATCATAGACACTATAGCATATGCCAGCAAGATAGTGCTGAAAGGGCCCTGATATAGCTGTCTTGTGGGAGACTATACCAATGCCTGGCAAACATGGAGGTGGAAGCTCACACTCAGCTATTAGATGGAACACAGGGTTCCCAAGGAAGGAGCTAGGGAAAGTACCCAAGGAGCTGAAGGGATCTTCAACCCTATAGGTTGAAGAATAACATGAACTAACTAGTACCCCCTGAGCTCTTGTCTCTAGCTACATATATAGTAGAGGATGGCCTAGTTGGCCATCATTGGGAAGAGAGGTCCCTTGGTCATGCAGACTTTATATGCCCCAGTACAGGGGAATGCCAGGGCCAAGATGTGGGAGCGGGTGGGTAGGGGAGCAGGGCCGGGAGGAGGGAGGGTATAGGGAACTTTCTGGATAACACTTGGAATGTAAATGAAGAAATTATCTAATAAAAGTTGGAAAAAAAAGTAAAAAAAAAAAAAAAAGGTTGAAAGTGTGTACCCCAACTCAAAAAGTTTTTTCTTTGAGTAAAATGGGAATTTCATGGTGCTTACTGGGCAATCTATAACACCCAAATGAAGCAACACTATATAAGAAGTACTATGTTCTTAAGCTTAATTTTTTTTGTTAAATCTGTTTAATTTTTGATTTAAAACTATGACAGAAGCACAGAGCTGAACCCATGGCTATGACAGCTAGTTAGAACCATCATTTCCATTACCTTGTACCTCTCAGCCTCCTTAAATTAGAGATTACCAGGTGTGTGATTCCCATGGTGCCATCATTTCCTATGATGACAATGTGGCTTTCTGGAAGGCTTTCAACAATTTTCCCAAGGAATTGTTACTGTGTTAGAAACACATTCCTCATGACTTGTTTCATATGGATGGCATAAATTGACTTATAAGTACTGTGAATTACCATTTCTACTCAATAAAAAAACCTTTTGGGGTTGGGGTTTTTTTCTCAAGCATTTAAAGGAACTTCTAGAAGTCTGCATTGCTTCTGCTAAGCCACTGACCATGAATTTCTTTGGGATCTCCTCTTTGCTTTCTCCAAAACTCTTCTATTTTCCTGTTTATCAGCTTTATGCTCTCTTCTCCTAAGAGCCCATCAGTCATACCATTTTCCTTTCAGGTGCGAATGCCATCCTAATCTTGTAGAATGTTGTAAGCCATTGACACCTCAATATTGTTGATTTCTGCAACATCTCCCTCCATAGTTAATCCCATAAGGTATTATTGAATCAAGTTCAAGCATGAATTTTTTGAATATCTTCTTTAGGGTTTCATTCATATATGTCTTAGTGACATCTGCATTCACTTTTGAATTTGGTAATAAAAAACAATTCTCAAAGCATTCCAAACACCTGAGTTGGCAGATTTTCACATTACACTTAAATCTGCTCCCTGATTTTTGATGGAAGCTTCAATTTTTAGAGTCCAGCCTTTTCTATGTTTCCAATATTTTTTAATTGTTTTGACCATGATCAGTGAGCTGACATCTGGTCCTTTAATCCAGGTCATTTAAGTGAGTCTTGTGGCTTTCAACAAGGCATCTCCTTTTTGAGTTTCTGTTACCTGTTTTTCAAGATTATGACTATGGTGAAATTGGACATGCCAGACTGGCAAGACATTATTAATGTCACTAATTTTCCTCCCTTGTACTCTTTAATTAATTTCATTTTTCTCCAGGTCAGTCGCTCAATATGGCCTCTTCTCAACACAATCAAAAAAGAAGTTGTATGAGTTGTGGATACAACAAACAGCTGGATAGAGACTAAAAAAGAATAAGACAATAAACAAAGGTAGTAGGAAAATATATATTCATGAGGCTACTGAAAGAAGTTCTCTGTATTACACGGGTCATCACTGATCTGATGATTTGAAAACTCACTAAAGCACTTTAAATGACCAACTATGAATGCATACACCATTTGATTGTAGTTGCAATAATTATACTTGAAGTGCTTAAGACTCATCCAAGACCAAAGGTGGAAGAGCATATATACCATCAAGAACAGAGTGTAAAAGCAAAGCCAGCTTGTATTAGTGTATCCCTGTGGGAAGCTTAGCCCTATGTGAAGCCTCTTCAATAGAAACACAGTATAACAGCCCTGCTAAAGAGCTTCACAGAACAGGAATAATTCAGGTAAGCAGAAACAGAAACTTACCTGCCCCTAAATCACTCATTTTAAAAGGCAAATGATATTAAGATAATTGTTGTTTTAATTATAATATACTAGTGCCACATTTTTCCCCCTCTGGCTTCTTAGTATATGACTCTGATTCACTGCCTGTGACACTGTATCAAGCATGTCATGAATAATTAATTACATGAGATATTTCTAGTTCTTCCCTAACAAATTCATGTGTCTATGCTTTTTCTCCAAGTGTCTTTGGAGAGCAAGTACATCAGGAATTCAAGTAGCACAAGGTGGAAGATGTGGGTGGCTCCTCCAGGCTCTTCTTTTAATCTGATCTGCAAAATACCATAAGCTGGGATCACATCCAGCTTATGCCACAGAGGGCGCATGTGTGCTCTGAAGCACTCGGAGTAAAATAAATTCTGTAAGTGTGGTCACAGTGCCCTTGTCCTGAAGCTAGGAAAAATCTTTGACTACCTTTTATTATTTTTTTTTTGAAAGTTACTTTTGAAGCTAATGATATTTTCTCACAATAAAAGGGATCTTCATGTTGATTTTTGAAGTATATTATGAATGCTAACATCTTGTTGCACATCATCAATCTTTTACAATGTTCTCCATGCACCTGAAAAGAAAGTACACCCTCTTTCAAGATGCATGAGTCCATAAATGCATGCTGTTTCTTGTGTAGGCTATACACTTTTAGTTTAATGAGTGAAAATACTTAACATAAATTTAACCTTTTCGTTATATGATAAATCCACGTATAATTGTTAAATAAATTCTCTTGATATATCACTCTCTTATTAATACATTTGTTTTTATTTTAGCTGTTTGCCTAAAATCTATGAAAAATAAGCATACCTGCTCATGTTTCATTTGGTTCTCATTTTTCTATCTTTTTAATATTCGATTATGCTGAAAGTGAAATTAAAACTTTTGTAGACAGTTTATAGCTGGGTCTTGATTATTTTGCCTTTGAGCTACTCTTATATTTTTAATTAAAGGAGTTTTCCATTTACATTGAAGATAATTACTTATCTGCAAGGACATGTTATTACTATTTTGTAAAATTCTTGTGTTTTGTAGATTTCCAGGTCTCTTTATTTCTGTCTTGGTATGTTCTTTCCAGAGTAGATTATTTCCTTTAATGGTATATATTCATTCATTTAATTCCTTTTGTGTGAATAATTTAGGATTTTGCTTTGTGCTTACCAGCAATTTACATCTTATGATTATAACAGGCCATTTTATGCTGATAACATTCTTAAACTTGACTGCATTGAAAATGTAGGACTTGTTACTAATCGTGGTATAGAAGCCTATCTCGTACACATACCTGCTTCTATTCTTTTTTGCCTTATGTGCCCATTCCAATTCCTCCATAATTTTATGTAAATCTATGTTTTTATTTCATTTTCATTGTGCACATGTATGATATGTGTTGAGCATGTTGCACTACAGCATGTGCATTGACGATAGAAGACAGGAAGAGGGAGAGGGAGAGGGAGAGGGAGAGGGAGAGGGAGAGGGAGAAAGTGAGAGAAACAGAGACAGACAGGTGCAACTTGTTTGTCCATTTTGTATTGCTTGTATTTGTATATTTGTATGTTTTTAGAGCTGTACATTTGGGAAATCAACCATGGAGAAAACTGACTCTCATTTTCACACTCATTAATTGTCTTTTTTTTTTCAACTTTTATTAGATATTTTCTTCATTTACATTTCAAGTGCTATCCAGAAAGTTCCCTATACCCTCCCCCCTCCCGGCCCCGCTCCCCCACCCACCCGCTCCCACATCCTGGCCATGGCGTTCCCACTTACTGGGGCATATAAAGTCCGCATGACCAAGGGGCCTCTCTTCCCACTGATGGCCAAATAGGCCATCCTCTTCTATATATATGCACCTAGAGACATGAGCTCAGGGGGTACTAGTTAGTTCATGGTTATTCTTCCACTTAGAGGGTTGAAGACCCCTTCAGCTCCTAGGGTAATTTCTCTAGCTATTTCTTCCTTGGGAACCCTGTGTTCCATCCAATAGCTGACTGTGAGCTTCCATCTCCATGTTTGCCAGGCATTAGTATATTCCCCCCCCCCCCCCGAGACAGCTATATCCGGGCCCTTTCAGCACCATCTTGCTGGCATATGCTATAGTGTCTATGTTTGGTGGCTGATTGTGAGATGGATCCCTGGCAGCCGCAGTCGTTGGGTCCATCCTTTGGATTCAGCTTCACACATGATCTCTTTAACTCTTTCAATGTGTGCTTTGTTCTTAATTCTAGGAAGGGGTGACGTGTCCTCATTTTGATCTTCCTTCTTCTTGAGTATCATGTGTTTAGTAAATTGTATCTTGGGTAGTCTAGGTTTCCGGGCTAATATCCACATATCAGTGAGTACATGTTATNTTTTTCCACTGGATAGTTTTAGCTCCCTTGTCAAAGATCAGGTGAGCATAGGTGTGTGGATTCATTTCTGGGTCTTCGATCCTATTCCATTGATCTACCTGTCTGTTGCTGTACCAGTACCATGCAGTTTTTATAATGATTGCTCTGTAGTACAGCTTGAGGTCAGGCATGGTGATTCCACCAGAGGTTCTTTTATTGTCTTTAGCTCTTCCTCTATGTGTGAAACCCTGTGAGATTCATCAAACACTTCGGCATGTATGCTGCTATAGTCATTATCCACGTCTTATGTAGGTAGGTGACTGCATTGTTTAGAAATCATGAAGGCAGCTTTCCTCTCATATATAGAAGACAAATCTCATAGTAGATGTTCTGTTTTTCTGACTCTTACAATCTTTCTGCCTTGTCTTCCATGATTCTCTGTCTTGGGTGTATGGATTATGTCTTAGATGTATCAATTCGGATTTAGTATCCCATGGTCAGATGGTTTCTGTATTTTAACCAGTCAAGTTTTACCCCAATAATCTACATCTGTTGCAGGAAAGGGTTTTTTGTTGTTGTTGTTGTTGTTGAGAATTAAAAGATATAATTTTCTATGGTTACATAGTAAGTATTTAGAATTCATATACTAATTATACGGATTTAGGAAAATGGCAGTAGTGGGTGCTCCTGTAGGATCTGTGGGTTCGTGTAGTTTGTTGATTTTACAGAACCAGACGTAAAGTCTTTCCTACTAAGTGGGTCTGAAGTCTAATTACACAGCTGTTGGTTATTCTCAAAATATAAGCAACCCCTATTGTACCTTTGCATATATATTGTCATGTTGGTCGTTTTTACGGCTCATAGGCATCACAGCTTGGTAAGGTTATTGGTTGATTTTTCTCACTTGCAGCTTGCCTAGCCCCTTGGATGCTCCTCCAGCTAGTCCTCAGGGAGGAGGCTTCCATATCTGATCCAGATTAATTATACAAAGCACTGTTTATAAAGTACATGGTATCTTGATCAATCAACTTTTAATTTTAGAAGCAAACCAAGGACAACGGCAATAGCCTATAGATATATTATGTGAGATGTTATAATTAATCTCTTAAACATATCCAAAATAGTTCTTCTCCAAGTCTTCTTTCAGAAAAGCAACTGAATACTGAACTAGAGCCAGTAACCATGAAGCTTTGTGTGCTATAATTTGCTTCAGAATTTCCATGCCTATATATCTAATCTATCAGAATATCCCCACACTTTGGCCTTTTATCTGGGCTTCCATGATAGTTTTCAAGTAGACAACCACTTCTGTTCCCCTATCATTAATAGCATACTGTCTTAGCCAGGGTTTATATTCCTGCACAAAACATCGTGACCAAGATGCAAGTTAGGGAGAAAAAAGTTCATTCAGCTTAAACTTCCATATTGTTGTTCATCACCAAAGGAAGTCAGGACAGGAACTCACACAGGGCAGGAATTTGCGGCAGGAGTTGATGCAGAAGCCATGGAAGGGTGCTGCTCATTGGCTTGCTTCCCCTGGTTTGCTCAGCTTACTTTCTTATGGAATCCAGGGATAACACCACCCACAATGGGCCCTCACACCCTTGATCACTGATTGAGAAAAGTATAGCTGGATCTCATGGAGGCATTTCCTCAAAGGAAGCTCCTTTCTATGTAATAAGTCTAGCTTGTGTCAAGTTGACATACAAAACTAGCCAGTACACACACCAAAATCCATTTTGAGGATGGGAAAAGCAACCAGAATTATTTAAGTACAACAATGTTTTTTTTTTTTCTTTCACTTAAACATTTTAAATTATTGTAAATTGGAAACCTTTAACAACCAAACCTTGAGTTAATTTGCCCCTAACTCTTTAGTTTATTTAGTGTCCCTCATTCTCTCATTTATTTTTATTATTGTTTGAGTATTATGTATATGAATATGATGTGTTTTGAACAAATCCACATTCCGCTCTCTTGCCTCCAAATTCTCTTTTATTTCCCAATTACAAACATGTTCAATTAGTGCTTTCATTGTATATATGGGTGTAGGACATTCCACTGGAACACTGGTATCAGTCTTGATATTCAAAGTAAAATGGCTCTAATATTTCCACACGACACCAATTGTTATCATTTCCCCAGAAGGAGAAACTTGATGATCTCCTCCACTATCCATGCTGATATTTTGGCTATCTTAATGCTGTGCAATTCTCTAATTTCTTATGTTCAAAATCTCTTGTTTACTTAATATATAAAACCACTTTAAAGCCTCAGTACTTGCTCTCCTGTCTTCCTTCCTTCAAGGTTTATATACAAGGGTATTTTCATGATTGCTTGTCTTGCCATTCAGACGCCTCTACCAATACCTGCATGATCGTTCTAAATAATGTTCCAACATTATTCTTTTGAAAATATCTTTGTTTAGTTCCTAGAATTCATTGAATGTTTTTATTATTGAATTATTGACTTTATTTATTAACTATTTATGATTTATCACATTGAGGTATTTGACACATGCCATAGCTGGATAGAAAATATTAATACCATAATATTCATAATGAAGTAAAAAAACAACAACAAATCATTGGGCAAATATCATACAATTCCCTAAACTGTCATTCAGAGAGAAACTACTTCTACTTTCTTATAAGACTTGCATACAGATAAAAGAGCATATTCATTTTACATTCTTATTTTCAATAACTATATTGTAAAGAACGGACTTCTCATTAAAATTTTTCAAACCATTGAACATTAGTGTCTGCATTAACAAATGTATCATGCATGGTTGCATTCAAGATTATTAACTGCACTTTGTTTGGGAGAAAATGACCTTTGGACTCAAAGCTCTGTGCTTATATAACTGCTGTTATACACATAACACCTCTACAAACTGAGTTCACATTTTCCTTCTCCATCTAATAGATTCTCACAAAAACTTAATGGTACTTAACCTCATGGATGACTTCCCAAATTTTTGATTACTGTAGTAAAATACCTGGTTACATAGCTTGAAGGTCAGACAGTATCAGGATCTGAAATGTGCAAGTGATTTAGGACAAAAATCTACATATGGGCTTTTTACTTTTAATTGTCCTTTGAATAACGTTTCATTGGCAATTGAATGGTGCAGCTGTTTGTAATCAACTTAGTAGTAAGGTCTCTTGAGAGATATGTATGTAACTGCTACAAAAATTTGCATTCAAGTTAGTCTAAATCAAGTTATTTTCTTTAAAAACTAGTGCATGGCATAAAAGCAAAATAGAAATAATAATATGAATTAAAATTCCCTATGATTTGTGAGCAATATTGCTGGTGAATTCCTTCTGTCTTGTATTTGTGCTTAAAACAAGCTACTTAGACAAAATTCCATTCCATATGACTAAAAATTACAGTACTAAAATGCTATCTGCAGTAATCTCTGACTCCTCACTGACGACATAAATTTAAGTGTGATGCATATATTCTATGTACTAGCCATTTCTGTAACCAAACATATGAATTGGTCATATACTTTGATGTTAAGTCTAGAATAAGTAAATATCCATAAGTGAAGTACGTGAATGAATCTAAATGTGAGTGAGTATGGCCTCCTTAATTCTTTGAAAGATGGAAACCAATGCTCACCCAAAAGACTCTACCATCAGAGGAGAGTTTTTTTGTATACCACACATCTGAATCATCTCCATGATTTAAAAACATTTGGAATCTGAGAGGTTATAATTAATTATTAGACATTAACAAGTGGTAAATAAATGATGGTATTTTTTTTAGAATATAAAAAAAAAATGAAACCAAAGGTATGTGACTAATATAGTATATCACAGGGTAAAAAGCATAAAAACTGAGCTCAAATGAGTTTACCTGATTCCCATGCTGAATCAGTTGTGTGTATTCTGTGGAAGGTGTGCACATGAACACAAGTGTTTGGGGGATTTGCTTAGACATGTATTTGTAGAGGACAAAAGTAAATATTGAGGTCTTCCTCTATTGCTCTCTGACTTTCTTTTTTTTTTTTTTTTTAATGAAAATGCAGTCTGTCACAGAATGTGGAGTTTGTCATTTTGGATAAAATGCCTGACCACTTTGCCTCCAAGATACAATTGTCTCTATATCCCAAAACCAGTGCTGAGGTCATAGAAGTACAATGCCACGTGTTTTTTTTTTTTTTTTTAAATATGTATGTGAAGTACAAAATTATCTTGAATCATCCCTAGAATCATGAAATTAAGCTGTTAGAAGACTGATTGAACATTTTCACAAACATCAGAATAGTGTGAATAAGGAAAAAAAACAGAAGTAATTATGAAAACTCACACTGTAAAAATAGTCGTGAAAATGAAGACCAGTTACTGGAAGAGGTCTTAGCTGTCCACGGAAAGTATGGGATGAGTTAATTTTCACTTGAATAATGACAGTACTACTAACAAGATAGTAAAGTAACTAAGCAAAAAAAAAAAAAAAAAAAAAAAAAAAAAAAAAAAAAAAAAAAAAAAAAAAAAAAAAAAAAAAAAAAAAAAAAAAAAAAAAAAAAAAAAAAAAAAAAAGCATGTGTAAAAATATGTGAAAATGAGTCTTAAACATATGTAAATCTGTTCACAATTTCTAATGAAAGAAATGCACATTTAAAAATCCATAAGACTCTTTTTTATGTTGCTTCCCAGGCAGTTCACTGTGTCTTGATGAGGTTGAACACCTGCTTCTCAACAACCTGATGCAATATACTCATTGAAGTGGATGGTATATACAAGCTTGGTGCTTTCTACAAGAAACACATGGCCACAGAAGTATTTGTTGATGCTCAAGTGCCCAAGATTCAGCATCTTGTTACTCCATGTGTCCTTCAACACAAATGAAATATCTCTCTCAAAACACAGTGCCCTAATGAAGATAAAAAGTTGGCTGCAGAATATGATAAACTATTGGCCAAGAGAATGAAGAAAGTAAAGAAAAGTGCCAGGAACAGATACTAAGAGACATAGGGACCTTGTATTGCTACCTGAGACTTTGTATTTCTAAGACTGTGTCAATTCAAAAAGAAGTCTTTAAGAGTAACAAATAAGAGATCAGAACTTGAAAGAAATTAATCAGGTAAAGATAGATAGATAGATAGATAGATAGATAGATAGATAGATAGATATGTGTGTGTGTACAATTGTGTGAGTGTGTGTGTGTGTGTGTGTGTGTGTGTGTGTGTGTGTGTATGTCTCGGTCAAACTTCATTGTAGGAACGATAGCAGATTGCAGGCAGACATAGTGCTGTAGAAGTAGCTTGAGGATTCTATAACTGGAAAATTATCTAAAGGCAGCAGGAAGAGAGAGACATTGTGCCTGGCTTGAACTTTTGAAACTCCAAAGCCCATCCCCAGTGACACACTTCATTTCCTCTAACAAGGACATATATACTCCAACAAGGACATACTTCCTAATAGTGCTACTCCCTATAAACCTATGGAGGACATTTTCATGCAAACCACCAGAGCATATAACAATTATAAATGAAGAAGAGGTCAGGAATTTGTGAGGGAATAGGATAGAAACAGGATCAATTGGGAAAAAAAGAAAGGGATAGGAATTGTATAAATACACATAAAAATTCTACAAACATAATAAGTAAAAATCTGAATACTGTTATCAGCTATGTGATGGACAGTAATTAAAACATAATAAAAAGTATTATGGGCAAGAGCCTGATATAGCTGTCTCCTGAGAGGCTCTGCCAGAGACTGACATATACAGAGGTGGATGCTTGCAGCCAACCATTGGACTGAGCACTGGGTCCCCAATGGAGAATTTAGAGAAAGGCCTGAAGGAACTGACGAAGTTTTTGACCCCATAGGAAGAACAACAATCTCAACCAACCAGAGCCCCCAGATCTCCCAGGGACTAAACCACCAACCAAAGAGTACACATGAAGCAACACATAGCTCCAGAGGCATATGTAGCAGAGGATGACCTAGTTGGGTTTCCTTGGGAAGAGAGGCCCTTGTTGCTGTGAAGGCCTGATGCCCCAGTGTAAGGGAATGCCATGATGGAGGAGGTAGGAGTGGGTGGGTGGGGGAGCACCTTCATAGAAGCGGGGTGGGGATGGGATAGAGAGTTTCCAGAGGCGAAACCAGGAAAGGGGATGACATTTGAAATGTAAATAAAGAAAATATCCAATAATAAAAGAAAAATTTGCACCATTTTTTAACCCAAAAATATCCGGAGAAATCGTGACTGGTAATGGAAACCTAGCTGGCTTCCAAGAGCTAGTGAGCATGGTCTTTAATAAAGAATCTATTATCAGCAGTTTGTTAGACCAGCATTAATTTCTCACTACATTCTAAACCTTATTCTTATACCCACAGATAAATGAAGGTACTACCCCTTAGCAATGAAGCCTCTTTTACAGAAATTGCAAACCATCACAAATAACTACAATTGGATAAAATGCAGAAATCAACAGATCATGAGGAAGACCAGCACCTCTGGATACATCTATATCATAGCTCCTGTGTCTTTGGCTCAGGGAACATCACACAAGAACAGGTGGACTGTTTTTAGGGAATGGCCATTCAATGACTGTCTCAATTTGAGATCAGTTGGGAGAAAACTAACCACTGGCACTATTAATGATACTCTACTAAGCTTGAAGACAGGTTCCTTAGCATAACTGTCATCTGAGAGGCTTCATCCAGCAGCTGGTGGAAACAGATTCAAGGGACCCACAACCAAACATTAGGTGGAGCCTGGGGAGTCATGTGGAAGAGCTATGGGAAGGATCGAGGGAGCTGGATGGGTTAGGGACACTGCAAAAAGACCTACAGAATCTACTAATCTGGGCCCACGGGGTCTCACAGAGACTCAGTCACTAGCCAAGGAGCATGTATGGACTGAACCTAGGTTACCTACACATATTTAGCAGCTGTGCAGCTTGGTCTTCATGGGAATCCTATAACAATTGGAGAAGAGGCTATCTAATTGAAACTCTGTTGCCTGCCTTTGGATCCCTTTTCCTCTAGCTGGGCTGCTCTGTCTGGCCTCAGTGGGAGAGGATGTACTCAGTCCTGATGTGACTTTATGTGCTAGGGCAGGTTGGTTCCCAGGAGGGAAGGGGTACCTGTTTAGGGGGTAGGGGGATGGAAGAAGAGGATTTAGAATGGTCATTGGAGTAGAAGATGAGGGCTGTGATTGAGATGAAAAAAAATAAATGAATTCATTAATGAAAAAAAACTTAATAATATTTCAAATTTTAGCTTAGTCATTGAAATTATCACTTACTAGGAAAAAAATAAAAATGATGAGTTGAATATTACTCCTTTTTCTTGAATTTACCAGAAAGAGCTAGTAACAATACAAAACATTATCTGGAGGAACAGATGCATTCAAGAGGATGCCATAGCTAATTTCTATATCATGTTAAGCTTTTAAATGTAAATTTAACTTTTTAGAATTTCTTAAGTGAATATTGAATTTGCATTCTTGTAATTGTACTTTCTCCACCTCCAATACCTCCCTGGTTCCCTGTCTTTTTTCTCAAATTTATGACTTTTTCATCTATATTTTCATTGCATATATTCAAATGTATATGTAAATGCAAATTTCTGAGTCCGTGTAGTATTACTCATATATGTATGTGTGTGTGATTAGGGATAACCACTTGCTAAGAGAAAGAGTGATCTTCTCTTACCAGCCATGATTTTAATGCCTGTAGCTCTTTATCTTGGTTTGTGTCCTTTTGAGATTTCTCCCTTCCACATTGGCTTAGGAACTGCTGTTGTCACTAAGCAGGTCTGGTTTAGGTGACCCCATTGATGACAGTTCAAGGATGTAACTTTCTATTTGGGATGGAAAACACTACATCCTGGATGACATCCTGGTATTCTGACTCATACAGTCTTTCCATCATTTCTTCTGTGATGCTCCCTAAGACTGAGGAACATGGATTGTATAATAGATATATCAATTTGGACTGGGAAATGTGGAATCATTTCTAAATTTCATTCTAAAATTGCATGTTCAACAACACAAAAAAGAGTTGCATACTGTAGCTTTTATCTTGGTAAATACATAATATCCTAGGTATCTTCAATAGCTCCTAAAAATGGTACATTTCTTCTAATAGGTTATTATGGAACAATGGAAAATAAGAAAATTATATGAAGTTGCATGGGGGCTTCAGAAGTATATTGCTAAGTGATTTTTTAACATAACTTTATATTGTGAATATGAGAGTTGAAAAAGAATAGCCACCACAGACTCATGTGTTTGAATACTTGGCACATAGAGGGTGGTGCTATTAGGAGGTGTGGCCTTGTTGGACTTGGTTGGCTTTGTTGGAGGAAGTAGGTTACTAGGGGGTTAGCTTTGAGATCTCAAAAGCACAACCCAGTTCTCTGAATGCTTCCTGTAGATCCAGATGTAAAATGGAGCTTCTCCTCCAGCACCATGTCTTCCTTAACACTGCTATGCTTCACACCATGACGATAAGGGACTAAAACTCAGAAACTGTAAGCCAGACCCAATTAGATGTTTTTCTTTAAAATATTTGCCTTGGTCATGTTGTCTCTTTCTTAACTAAGATGAGTATGTGTATATTGAGAGAGTGAGCTTGCCTCTAACACAGCATGTTTATGAAGGGCAGAGAATATCTTGTCAAGGTTAGTTCTCTCATTCTACTCTGTGGATTACAGATATTAAAATCATATCATAAGACTTGATGGAAGGCATTTTTCCAATCTGAGTCATTTTTCTTACTCTTAAATGAAAATGTTAAGTACGAAGAGTATCAGCAATGTGTTATTTTATGCAATGGAAATGAGAAGATAACAAAATATAGAACTGTCTGTTATAGTTGGCAAAAATAAATCTTGGGAGGATAAATAAGAAATAGAAGAGATTGACAACATAAAGAGAATGAATACACATAAGATAGAAAGCATTCTGAACATCTTGATTAATATAGGATTGCACAGTGAATGAAACTACTTTAAGGATATTTTATAAGTAATTATAATGTTTTGAGCCATTTTAATTTTTTATTTTCTTTGAGTGCCAACCATTCCTCTTGAGCTGTGGACTTTAGATGTTAGAGCAGCAAGTATTCTTACTAGAAAATAAGGTGAAGTCCAGCTTTTCTCTAGGCTCACAGATTTCATTCCAGCCTAACAGCTGCACTGCAGTCCATGAAATATTTACATTGTTTCTTGCTAAATTATATACATTATTTACCATATCATGTATTAAATATTTACTACCTTTCCAAATATGTCATGTATCTTACTCAACTGTTCCTGTTTCTTTTAGCAATAAACAGAAAAGGCCAAGCCCTACAGAAGCCTGGAGAAAATGGCTGAGGAAGAAAAGAAGGGAGAGCAGAGGGAAAGCATGCAAAGAACCAGAACGCATCTGTGCAAAATGCACTAAGCGTTTTTATACTAACTGTATTTTTCTACAGATTTCCTTATTCTAGGTGGGATGATCACTTCCCTCATATAGAAAATATTATTCACCATAATAATTGGTGCATGCAAAAGTCAAACAGAATCCATTTTGAAAATAAACTATATTATCTGTGGATGCTATACTTGTTGGTGAACAAACTAGGTAGCCTGATTTGTTAAAGATTTAAAGTAGTATTAGAAGATGTGACATCTGCATATCTTTATGTGCTTCTGTATCTTACTGAAGAGAGACTAGAATAAAAGAGAACACAAGTGACTCACTCAGATTTTTGTAAGTACACTAGTTTTCTTTTTTTTTAACTCAATCACTCATTCATTCACTTCATACTTAGATCAATCTCTGTGTCCCCTCCTGGTTCTGCCCTTACATAGTTCCTTCCTATTACCCTCCCATTCTTCTCAGAGAGAGCAAAGGTTGCCCTTGGATATTTCCTGACCCTGGTCACCTTGGCACACCAAGACTTTGCAGGGCTAGGTATATCCTATCCCACTGAAGACAAGGTGAGCCAGTTAGGGGAACAGATTCCACAGGTAGACAACAGCTTTAGTGGCAACTCTGCTCCAATTGTTGGACCTACATGAAGACCAAGCTGCATGTCTGCTAAATATGAAGGGGTGGTGCTAGATCCAGCCTATGTATGCTCTTTGGTTGGTGGCTCAATCTCTGAGAGACCCAAGGGTCCAAGATAGCTGACTCATTTGGTATTCCCATGGAAGTCCTATCCCTTTGGGATGCTCAATCATTCCCCAAACTCTTCCAGAAGAATCCACAAGCTCCGACCAATGTTTGGCTCTGTGTAACTGCATCTGTTTCAGTTAGCTGCTGTGTGGAGCCTCTCTGAGGACAGTTATGCTAGACTCCTGTCTGTGAATCGTGACGGACAGATACAAACATAGCTTGAAGCTCCAAGGTGGTTAAGGAAGGAAGACAGGCCTGTAGTATGCCCCTACAGGTCTTCTTTGGACAGCTAGGCACACCCACCCCAAATTGGCAGGGTTTGATTTTTCTATATCCTGGGAAATATTAAAACTAATAATAAATATCAATAAAATGATGAACTGTGAAAATTACTGATGTGATCTCTGCTTGAGGAAAATTTACTTTTATGTATCCCTTGTCCCAAAAGAAGACATTTTAAATATTACTAGTTAGCTACCCATTAGATACTTCCTTCTTTTATTAAAATTAATGGAATCTTGAGTTTATATTAAAAGTCAATTTTTCTACAGTCCTGTTAGACTATGATGTTTTCCAACAATGAGACTTTCAGAATTCTCTTAGTAAGAGAAAGCTACATGAATTTCTTTTTTTTTCTATCATTCTATGTAGATATGATTACTAGAACCCCAGAAACTAGGTTGTACCCCAAAAGTGAAAGCATGTTACAGGAACCAAGCTGCATGTATCTGAGAAAATTCTTTCTGTTTCTGATAATCATATTGTTGCTAATTACTCCTTCAGTCATACTTCAGCACTTGCTTTATATGGGAAAGAACAACTTTGCCATATTTAAGCTACTTTATTTTAGATATCCTACATGTAAATTAACTTAAAAGATGTTAATGCACTGAGACTCACAGCCTAGTTATTCCTGGATATCACCTTGTCCTATATGCATTCACTACATATGTATGCATATTTACAATCAAGTGTTTTTCATTCATATATTAATAATGCAAATATGCTATTTTGTATGATTTAAATCATTGCAAAGTCTGTGTAAAAGGCTGCTCATGTTTATTTAAATTCACTCTATACATTTATATAATAATTATTAAAGTTTTACTTTGTTTTACCTATAAATTAAATTGGAAGGAATCCAAATGGATTAATGTTCTACCAATGCTCAGAAGTATATAATGGATGCCTGTGCATTTGAAATGGTTATGAATTGCTAGTTAATTCTCATAAGTTCTCTTGAGTTGTTATTTGCAATACTGTGCAGGTATAAGTTCATCAATATATTTGGTTGACGAACAGAAGATAAATTTCTAAAGTCCTACTCATTTAGCGTAAAAATTATTTGAGAATATCCCTATATTGCATTTTAGATCAACCAATTGTGTTGCGTGCTTATAACGTTAGGAAATAAAGAAGCAAACCAATCCGAGATTCAGCTGAATTGTACAAACTTACAATTGCAAGCAGCAGAGACAGGCAGACAGTTTAGAGGAAGCACTTGAATGAGCAATATGATTGCATTTTTACACTAAATGTACTCATCTATTGCATCAATGCCTCTCTTTAAATTTAGATTTCCCATATTTTTTTTTCTGCTGAAATATATTGAATCACTACATCCTGCAGCTGGGATTTCCTGAAAACTTTACTCTCAAGCATTAAAAATCCCACAGACCATCGCAGGTGTTTGATGAGTGGCTATTCCTTAAGCTGGTTTTCCCCTCATTTGTATTTATTCACTGAGGATTTCATACAATGTAATGGTCATATTCCTGACCCCCTCCTAACGCCTCCTAGATTATTCCTTCCCTTATACACTCAACTTTGCTTCCTCTTTTATTGAAAACCATAAAGCCTAATTTGTACAGCCCATGTACAGTTGAATATATGATCTTTCAGTGGAACATGTCCAGTGGCCACACTCTTGAAGAAAAGCGATTCTTTCCCTGAAACTGTAAAAATATTGGCATGAGTATATTATAAGCCATATTAATAAACTCATAGTCTAAAGAGTGCTTATTTACCAGTAGTGTCATAAAAATCACATTGTTGTCATTGGCGTTCATCATTGTTATTTATTGTAGAATGGTCTATTGTCTATCATAACCAATCTAAATTATTGCCTGAGTTTTCTCTTCATCTTTCAATATTTGACATAAATATCCATGTATGTAGTGAAAATATATTCACTTTATACTGAGCCAACTGGTACAATATAAAACAAAATGAAAGTTAAGAATGTTAACACTGGAAGGCATTGTAAATTATTAGATCTTTTCAACATAATTTCATTTAGTTTTGTTGAGCTAGATTTTCCATTATATTAGATCTCAGTTCTTAGATGTGAAGTTTTTCTTGGTATTCATATAATACATTTTAAAGAATTACTAATTAATACTTGATACCTTCTAAGCTGTTTGGGAGATAGTTATTAAACTACTGCAAGAGGATGGTGAAAGTACAAATAAACCATGCAAATGTAGACTATTCTAATATGGGCTGGTAATTTCATAACAGGGTGAGATAATGATAGAAGCATATAATTTTTAATGAAGTTTAAAGCCCAACTCAGAAATTAACTGTAGATATTATTTTCCACATTCATACTATGAGGTGATTTGTTTCATTTTAAATTTACTTGTGAAATTGTGAATTATTTTAGTTCTTATAAAGGTCATCTTAGCAAATCCATAGGTAATCTATTATAATTGGTTTCAAGGAAATTTTGTATTGCATAAGATTTTGTTTGACCAAGAACTGAACAGTTATATCATTTGCTTCAACTTTATAATTGTGAGATACTTTTTTTTTGCCTTTTTATTTTTTTCAATTTTTATTAAATATTTTCTTCATTTACATTTGAAATGTTATCTTGAAAGACCCCTAAACCCTCCTCCATCCCCCGCCCTGCTCCCCTACCCACCCACTCCCACATATTGGCCCTGGCATTCCCCTGCACTGGGGCATATAAAGTTTGCATGACCAAGGGGTTTCTCTTCCCAATGATGGCCAACTAGGCCATCTTCTGCTATATATGCAGCTAGAGACATGAGCTCTAGGGGTACTAGTTAGTTCATATTGTTCTTCCACCTATAGGGTTGGAGAATCCTTTAGCTCCTTGGGTACTTTCTCTAGCTACTCCCTTGGGAACCCTGTGTTCCATCTAATAGCTGACTGTGAGCATCCACTTCTGTGTTTCCCAGGCACTGGTATAGCCTCCCACTAGACAGCCTATATCAGGGACCTTTCAGCACTATCTTGCTGGAGTATGCAATAGTGTCTGTGTTTGCTGTCTGATTATAGGATGGATCCCCGGCTACAGCAGTCACTGGTTGGTCCATCCTTTTGTTTCAGCTCCACACTTAATCTCTGTAACTTCTTCAATGTGTGCTTTGTTCTTAATTCTAGGAAGGGGGGAAGTGTCCACACTTTGATCTTCATTATTCTTCAGTTTCATGTGTTTAGCAAATTGTATCTTGGGTAGTCTAGGTTTCTGGGCTAATATCCACTTATCAGTGAGTACATGTTATGTAATTTGTGTGTGTGTGTGTGTGTGTGTGTGTGTGTGTGTGTGTGTGTGTGTGTGTGTGATTGGGTTACCTCACTCAGGATGATACCCTCCAGATCAATCCATTTGCCTAGGAATCTCACACATTCATTGTTTTTAATAGCCGAGTAGTACTCCATTGTGTAAATGTACCACATTTTCTGTATCCATTCTTCTCTTGAGGGACATCTGGGTTCTTTCCAGCTTCTGGCTGTTATGAATAAGGCTGCTATGAACATAGTGGAACATGTGTACTTATTACCAGATGGGACATCTTCTGGATATATGCCCAGGAGAGGTATTGCAGGATCATCCATTAGTACTATGTCCAGTTTTCTGAGGAACCACCAGACTGATTTCCAGAGTGGTTGAACAAGCTTGCAGTCCCACCAACAATGGAGGAGTGTTACTCTTTCTCCACATTCATGCCAGCATCTGCTGTCACCTGACATTTTTATCTTAGCCATTCTTACTGGTGTGAGGTGGAATCTCAGGTTTGTTTTGATTTGCATTTCCCTGATGATTAAGGATGTTGAACATTTTTTCAGGTGCCTCTCAGCCATTTGGTATTCCTCAGTTGAGAATTCTTTGTTTTCCTCTGTGCCCCACTTTTTAATGGGGTTATTTAATTTTCTGGTGTCCACTTTCTTGAGTTCTTTATATATATTGGATATCAGTCCGGTGTCTCATTTAGGATTGGTAAAGATCATTTCCCAATCTGTTCCTGGCCCTTTTGTCTTATTGACAGTATCTTTTGCCTTACAGAAGCTTTGCAACTTTATGAGGTCCCATTTGTCAATTCTTGATCTTACAGCACAAGCCATTGCTGTTTTATTCAGGAATTTTCCCCCAGTGCCCATATCTTTGATGTTTTTCCCACTTCCTCTTCTATAAGTTTCAGTGTCTCTCGCTTTATGTGGAGATCCTTAAACCACTTAGACTTGACCTTAGTACAAGGAGATAAGAATGTATCAATTCCAAGTCTTCTACATGATAGCAGCCAGTTGTGCCAGCACCATTTGTTGAAAATGCTGTGTTTTTTCCCACTGGGTAGTTTTAGCTCCCTTTTCAAAGATCAGATGACCATAGGTGTGTGGAATCATTTTGGGATCTTTGATTTAAAAAAATGGGAAAATCTAGATGAAATGGACAACTTTCTAGACAGATACCAAATACCAAAATTAAACCAGGATCAGATTAATGACGTAAACAGTCCTATATCTCCTAAAGAAATAGAAGCAGTCATTAATAGTCTCCCAACCAAAAAAAGCCCAGGACCAGATGGGTTTAGTGCAGAGTTCTATCATACCTTCCAAGAAGACCTATTTCCAGTTCCTCTCAAACTATTCAACAACATAGAATCTGAAGGTACACTACACAATTCATTCTATGAAGCCACAATTACTCTGATACCTAAACCACATAAATAAACAACAAAGATAGAGAACTTCAGACCAATTTCCCTTTTGAATATCGATGGAAAAATTTTCAATAAAATTCTCACTAACTGAATCCAAGAACACATCAAAAAGATCATCCATCATAACCAAGTAGGCGTCATCCCAGGAATGTGGGGATGGTTTAATATAAAGAAATCCATCAACGTAATACACCATATAAATAAACTCAAAATAAAAAACACATGATCCTCTCCTTAGATGCTGAGAAAGCATTTGACAAAATCCAACACCCATTCATGATAAAAGTCTTGGAAAGATCAGAAATTCAAGGCCCATACCTAAACATAATAAAAACAATCTACAGCAAACCAGTAGCCAATATCAAACTAAATGGAGAGAAGCTGGAAACAATCCCACTAAAATCAGGGACTAGACAAGGTTGCCCATTTTCTCCCTACCTATTCAATATAGTACTTGAAGTCCTAGACAGAGCAATTCGACAACAAAAGGAGGTCAAGGGGATACAAATTGGAAAGGAAGAAGTCAAATTATTGCTATTTGCAGATGATATGATAGTATATATAAGTGACCCCAAAAAATCCACCAGAGAACTCCTAAACCTGATAAACATCTTCAGTGCAGTAGCTGAATATAGAATTAACTAAAAAAATCAATGGCCTTTCTCTATACAAATGATATATGGGCTGAGAAAGAGATTAGGGAAACAACACCCTTCACAATAGTCACTAACAATATCAAATATCTTGGTGTGACTCTAATGAACAAAGTGAAAGATCTGTATGATAAGAACTTCAAGTCTCTGAAGAAAGAAATTGAGGAAGATCTCAGAAGATGGAAGGATCTCCCATGCTCATGGATTGGCAGGATCAATATTGTAAAAATAGCTATCATGCCTAAAGCAATCTACAGATTCAATGCAATCCCCATCAAACTTCCAACTCAATTCTTCAATGATCTAGAAAGGACAATTTGCAAGTCCATCTGGAATAACAAAAAAACCTAGACTAGCAAAAACTCTTTTCAACAATAAAAGAACCTCTGGTGGAATCACCATGCCTGACCTCAAGCTGTACTACAGAGCTGTTGTGATTAATAACTGCATGGTATTGGTACAGTGACAGACAGGTAGATCAATGGAATAGGACATACTTTTCTATAAGGATCTGGGGACACTGTGCAGTCTGCATACAGTAAGTGTCATTAAACTCTAGTGTCAAGAAGGTTATACTCCCAAATGAATAGCTTTTAATTTTGTCTCCATTATTACATTTCTTCCTATTTTTCTCTTTGCATTAGTATCCTTTCAGTTAAACCATTTTACCATGTTTTCTGGAGGAACTGAAGAGACCTGAGGTCTAAGGCTTTAATGGACATTTTGTCCAGCCTTACTTTTGATTGATGCTTTAATGCTGGATATTAAAAGAGATCAGTATTAAAAGCAAATCTTTTCATAATATTATGTTAATCTACCCCACCTGGACACTTTCTCAGTTAAATAATTACCGGCAATTTCAATCCTATTTCCAAAATTAACATTTAGGAATTAAATATTTAAATACCGAAGTGTAAACATGGTTATATGGAGTATTAAAATAAAATTAAATATAACTCAAGTTTACCAATTCATCCATTGGGGAAATTTTGATATAAGAAGAAAAGGAAAAATAAGAAAATGAAATTAAATGGTATTTAAAAGTAGAAAAATAAACTATCTCTGGCATTCAACCAATTCTACAGGCTTCCTTGGGGCCTAGGTTCTGTCTGTGCATCAATGAAAGAATCAGCATTTGAGACACGAAGTAACTTTTGGCAGACATTGAAAAAGGCACCAAATGGTCTCTGTCTTTGCTGTGATCAACTGTGAAATGAAAACCTACCACTTAAATCACTTCTACTGAAACCTAATTCGTTTTCCCTGAGCACAATACAGAATAAATCTCAGTGCCCTCTGGCCCACGGAATTGTTCTTAAAATAAAGCCAACAATGTGGATGTTTCTGTGGTTAGAAAGTCTTCTTTATATCTACATATATTTGATATTTCAGCTGTAGTTTGAAATTGAGTCTACCCGTGAAATTTCTGGTGTACAGAATGTCAAGCTCATTTAAGTGCTCCTTATAACTCTGATTATCAGTATGACCTTGAGTAAGTCCTGCTTTTTTTAAAGCCTTCACTATCTTTTATAAAGGAAAAGAACCAAACAAGTTTCAGAGGATGTTTTCAACTTTAAGTGTCTACTAATCCAGCTAAGTTTTCAATACATAAAACAGTTACAGGTTAGTATTCAGACATGGACTAAAACTGCCTTTTCCTCTCCTAAGAACTTATCAGCACGCCTAAGTAGAGCCAATCGTACATTTAAATAGTAGATCTGTAACTTCATGGAACATTTTGCTCTTACTTCATATATGAGCCCTCTACTGAGAAACAAGGTTGCAAAATAATTCATTATGCACATTTATTTTTGTTAAGATAATTTTGACACAATAGAACTTAGATCATGGGATACTTATTAAAAAGATAAAATAAATTTATTTACTTTTTATATAAATAAGGGGTTTGCCTGCATGTATACTTGTATACCTTTTGTTCGGTACCATCAGAGGCCAGAAAAGGCTACTGGATTTCCATGGCACAGTATTTACAGATGGATGTTAGCCACCATATGGATGCTGAGAACTGAATCCAGGTCTTCTGGAAGAAAAGTCAGTACTTTATAAGGTTGAGCCCTATCATAGGTAATAGGTACTAGGAGAGAATGTAATACTCTTATTTTGCCAAATGGACAGCCCCAGAATTTCTTGTATTACTTGTTTATGAATATGTATGTGTACATGAATAGATGTGCAGGTGCTCAGAAGACAGTGTAATATCCTCTGAATATGTTTATATCAAGTATTGAGCCACCCAAAATAGATACTAGGAACCAAACTCCAGTTCTCTGAAGGAGAAGCAATAGCAAGCATTTTGTTGTTGTTGTTGTGACTTGTAAACATAACAAAAGTGTATTTGGAAACCTCTCTGAACATAAAATGCTAATTCCACTGTTCTCATTTACCTTTTAGAACTTGATGGTAATATCCTATTACTGGAGATACAACATATTTTACTCACTGTACATGAAGATAAAAACCTGGTACCAACCTGGAAGCCTCATCCCTTTTGGTTACTTTTAACAGTGCTAGAAGAATCTATGCACACCATTGGACGGAAAGGTGATAAACAGTTTTCCTCGGCTGTGAACCCTGAGAGCTACAGTAAGGACTTCCCTGGGAGGACTTACCCACTGGTGCAACAGTGGCACAAATTACATAGTTTCTAACCAACCACTTATTAGATTTAAAGCTCACAATCAGAAGATAGAGCTCAAGCTTAGTACTGTAAACTAGTTAAATAACTGCGATTGCCTAGGTTATAGGTACTAGGAGAAGTATTAATACTCTTATTCTGCCAAATGGACATAGTAAGAAACTACCCTTTAATATCTTATCTTTATAGCATAGATTAGTACATCTCTCAACCCTCATCAGAAAGGCTTCTTTTTGTAGTAGATAATTATTAAAACAGATACCCTAAACTGGTTAATGATCAGAGAATAAGAGTCTGTGAAATTTTCAACTCTAAATGATCCATCTATATCATACCCAATCCATTCTAAGGCTTAGGAATCCTCAAAGAATCAGGTACAGAAACATCAAAAGCGCCACAGAGGGTAGATATCTGCAGCAAAACAGTATTTGCTGAAAATGATAGCATCATTTCACACCTATACATGAACTTACGGCAAACTTGGCTATATTTATAAGACCTATTCAAGAGCTGATGACTCCAAATACTGGTACAGAAGAGAGAACAAGTTATGACTGCTATAGCAGGGTAGTCAGACTTCTTTAGGGGTACAGCCCTGAGAAGCTGTCTATGCTCCAGTAAATAGTCCTATATTTATGCATGTATAGCAACACTAAGTAAACTCAGAGGATTTTTTAAATGTGAGATATCACATGAAGTTAGTTGAGGAATATGGGAGGAAGTAAAGGGGAAAATGGAGGTAGACTTGATCAAAATATATTATATACATGTATAGAACTCTCAAATAATAAATAAATTTGCAAAGTGTACCTTATTTTCAGCTGTAAGTATGGAGTATAAAACAAAGCAGTAGCCATAGTGAAGGTTAAAAATCTTCTAGTTTTGAAGATGAATTTTGTTTATTGTACTCTTGGAGATATTATGTATGCCTTTACAAAGGAAGACTCCAAAAACGACATTTGAGGCAAAGAAAGAGGAATCATTCTAACTTTTACAGCAGGGAAATGCAACTGAGGCTTTACGGGTTGATCACATTCTTTAAGAAAAAACTTTAATTGTTTCCTTAAAATATAATTTATTTTTATGTAATTAGTAGAAAATTCATATACATATGTAAATATATTTCCTGTTGGCTTAAGATAAAGTAATAATTAGTTTTATATAGATATCTTTTAGAAAATAGGATTCAATTAACAGAAATGCATTGAATGCAGCCTTCAATGTTTCTATTCTGTCAAAAGTAGATAAGTTTATCTCAGAAGAAAAAAAGTCTTAGAAGTTCGACCTCATTTTAAGAATATGTAGTTCTTTTAGAGAAAGTTTGCTGGAGTCTTCTGTATCATTTCTTACCAAAGCATTATTGTTCGCAATATAACATAAAATAATTTAAAATTTCCACTTACTTCTTTTGTATGCTTCCCAAGTATTTGATGTGGTACATTTACACACTAAGAGCTAAACCTGACTTCAAATGACAGGTGCTGTCAGAAATTATTAATTCTTCATGAGAAGCTGAACTTATGTTAATATGCACCAACTGTTCTATAGCTTTAGAAACTGAAATGCAGCTGACCAATAAAGAATACATAATGGTATAGGAGCAACATATAACCTCCCAATGATTCAAAATGTGTTTTCCCCATCTTTCTTTATTTTCTTTCAGTTTTAATGCCAGATGTTTCAAAATTTCAAGCATCTTGATGTCCTCTAAGTAGAAACATAAATAATTGAGGTGGTATCTGTGTGTGTGTGTGTGTGTGTGTGTGTGTGTGTATGTGTGTGTCTGTTGCTATATGTGTTTGTCTGTATCTTCTTACATATATGTGGGTGTGTTATTTAAACAATTTAATATTTACGTACTCTAACATTAAGTCTATCTGCATAGAACCAGAAAAGGGAAGGGCTGTTGTTTGACATTAGAAGTTGGGCTTGTATATACTAATAATTCCTATCTATATAATCACAATTCAAGTGCTTAGAAGCATCTAGATAAGCAAAAAAGTGCTATGTCTATTTCTCATTTTTAGAAGTAGCATAATAGTAGCCCAAATTCCATAAGACAGTGTGAAAAGTAAATAACACTCCACACTACTTTAGACAAAAAAAATATTTACTGCACCGTTATGACACCAAAGCAATTGAAAAGATTGTAAATATTAATAAATATTTTAAAAGGAAGGAAATATAATGAAATATTCCTGTGAGTTTAATATCTTCTGAAATTTACACTAACAGTACATATTAACTACAAAAAGATGGAGAAGTGCTAAAGAACATGCTCGCTAAACACACGAATTGAAGTTCAAATTTTGGCAGTTTGGGCAGACAAATAGGACAATTTAACTCTCATACATATATTTTGTATAAAACAATATCAATTATCATAGTTCCTCACAAATGGACAGTAAATTAATATAAAATGTAATAAGAATGTGATAAATGGCTCCCATATTCATTGTCATAGTAATACCTCAATAAATTAGAGAATGGTACCTGTGGAAGAAATTGTAGTCATCATATGCTCCAGGAATTGGAAATCATCCTTTCAATTCCAGAGAGTAAATTATCCTACAGGGAAGTAATTAAGTTATGATCAGTCATTTGGTTAGTGGCAAGACTATCAAATGTAAGGATTTTGTCCCATATTTAATACTACTTCTGGCTTTTTCAAATGGTTACAATAAGACTAGCTCCAGGAAGATTTTACAAGTTGCCTCATAATTTCTTGTGCATTAGGCTACAATTCCAGAATCATAGGATTTTCTAAGATTTAAAAAAATATATCCAAAGAATCAATCAAACCAGGAGCTGGTTCTTTGAAAAAGTCAACAAGATAGACAAACCCTTGGCGAGACTAACTAGAGGGCACAGGGATAGCATCCAAATTAACAAAATCAGAAAGGAAAGGGGAGGCATAACAACAGATCCTGAGGAAATTCAAAACACCATCAGATCTTTCAACAAAAGGTTATATTCTAAAAAATTGGAAAATCTAGAGGAAATGGATAAATTTCTAGTCAGATACCAAGTTCCAAAGTTAAACCAGGATCAGATTAATGACCTAAATAGCACTATATCTCCTAAGAAATAGAGGCAGTCATTAATAGTCTCCCAACCAAAAAAAGCCCAGGACCAGATGGGTTTAGTGCAGAGTTCTATCAGACCTTCAAAGAAGACCTAGTTCCAGTTCTTCTCAAACTATTCAACAAAATAGAATCTGAAGGTACATTACCAAATTCATTTTATGAAGCCACGATTACTCTGATACCTAAACCCCATAAAGACACAACAAAGAGAGAGAACTTCAGACCAATTTCCCTCATGAATATCGATGCAAAAATACTCAACAAAATTCTTGCCAACCGAATCCAAGAACACCTCAAAACGATCATCCATCATGACCAAGTAGGCTTCATCCCAGGAATGCAGGGATGGTTTAATATATGGAAATCCATCAATGTAATACACTATATAAACAAACTCAAAGATAAAACCCACATGATCATCTCCTTAGATGCTGAGAAAGCATTTGACAAAATCCAACACCCATTCATGATAAAGGTCTTGGAAAGATCAGGAATTCAAGGCCCTTACCTAAACATGATAAAAGCAATCTACAGCAAACCAGTGGCCAACATCAAACTAAATGGAGAGAAGCTGGAAGCAATCCCACTAAAATCAGGGACNATATAGTACTTGAAGTCCTAGCCAGAGCGATTCGACAACAAAAGGAGGTCAAGGGGATACAAATTGGAAAGGAAGAACTCAAATTATCGCTATTTGCAGATGATATGATAGTATATATAAGTGACCCCAAAAACTCCACCAGAGAACTCCTAAACCTGATAAACAGCTTTAGTGCAGTAGCTGGATATAGAATGAACTCAAACAAATCGATGGCCTTTCTCTATACAAAGGATGAACTGGCTGAGAAAGAGATCAGGGAAACATCACCCTTCACAATAGTCACTAACAGTATAAAATATCTTGGTGTGACTCTTACGAAGGATGTGAAAGATTTGTATGACAAGAACTTCAAGTCTCTGAAGAAAGAAATTGAGGAAGATCTCAGAAGATGGAAGGACCTCCCATGCTCATGGATTGGCAGGATCAATATCGTAAAAATGGCTATCTTACCAAAAGCTATCTACAGATTCAATGCAATCCCCATCAAAATTCCAATGCAATTCTTCAAGGATCTAGAAAAGAAAATTAGCAAGTTCATCTGGAATAACAAAAAACCAAGACTAGCAAAAACTCTTCTCAACAATAAAAGAACCTCTGGTGGAATCACCATGCCTGACCTCAAGCTGTACTACAGAGCAATCGCTATAAAAACTGCATGGTACTGGTACAGCAACAGACAGGTAGATCAATTGAATAGGATTGAAGACCCAGAAATGAATCCACACACCTATGGTCACCTGATCTTTGACAAGGGAGCTAAAACTATCCAGTGGAGAAAGGACAGCATTTTCAACAAATGGTGCTGGCACAACTGGCGGTTATCATGTAGAATACAGGGAATTGATCCATTCTTATCTCCTTGTACGAAGGTCAAGTCTAAGTGGTTGAAGAATCTCCACATAAAACCAGAGACACTGAAATTTATAGAGGAGAAAGTGGGGAAAAGCCTCGAAGATATGGGCACTGGGGAAAAATTCCTGAATAGAACAGCAATGGCTTTTGCTGTAAGATCAAGAATTGAAAATGGGACCTCATAAAGTTGCAAAGCTTCTGTAAGGCAAAAGATACTGTCAACAAGACAAAAGGGCCACTAACAGATTGGGAAAGGATCTTTACCAATCCTAAATCTGATAGGGGACTGATATCCAATATATATAAAGAACTCAAGAAGGTGGATACCAGAAAATCAAATATCCCCATTAAAAATTGGGGTACAGAGTTAAACAAAGAATTCTCAACTGAGGAATACCGAATGGCTGAGCAGCACCTGAAAAAATGTTCAACATCCTTAATCATCAGAGAAATGCAAATCAAAACAACCCTGAGATTCCACCTCACACCAGTAAGAATGGCTAAGATTAAAAAATCAGGTGACAGCAGATGCTGGCATGGATGTGGAGAAAGGGGAACACTCCTCCACTGTTGGTGGGACTGCAAGCTTTTTCAACCACTCTGGAAATCAGTGGGGCAGTTCCTCAGAAAATTGGACATAGTACTACTGGAAGATCCAGCAATACCTCTACTTGGCATATATCCAGAAGAGGTTCCATCTGGTAATAAGGACACATGTTCCACTATGTTCATAACAGCCTTATTCATAATAGCTAGAAGCAGGAAAGAACCCAGATGTCCCTCAATAGAGGAATGGATACAAAAAAATTGGTACATTTACACAATGGAGTACTACTCAGCTATTAGAAACAATGAATATATGAAATTCCTAGGCAAATGGATGGATCTGGAGGGTGTCATCCTGAGTGAGGTAACCCAATCACAAAAGAACTCACATAACATGTACTCACTGATATGTGGATACTAGCCCAGAAGCCTAGACTACCCAAGATACAATTTTCTAAACACATGAATCTCAAGAATAATGAAGTTCAAAATGTGGTCTCTTCTCCCCTTCCTAGAATTAAGAACAAAGCACACATTGAAGGAGTTACAGAGATCATGTGTGAAGCTGAATCAAAAGGATGATCCAACCAGTGACGGCGGCTGCCAGGGATCCTTCCCATAATCAGCCACCCAAAATAAACACTATTGCATATGCCAGCAAGATAATGCTGAAACAGACCTGATATAGCTGTCTCGTGGGAGGCTATACCATTGCCTGGCAAACATGGAAGTGGATGCTCACAGTCAGCTATTAGTTGGAACACAGGACTCCCAAGGAAGGAGCTAAAGAAAGTACCCAAGGAGCTGAAGGGGTCTTCAACCCTATAAGTGGAAGAATAACATAAACTCACTAGTTCCCCCTGCGCTCATGTCTCTAGCTGCATATATGGAAGAAGATGGCCTAGTTGGCCATCATTGGGAGGAGAGGCCCCTTGGTCATAAAGCCTCTATATGCCCCAGTACAAAGGAACACCAGGGCCATTATGTGGGAGGGGGTGGGTAGGGGAGCAGGGCGGAGATGGGGGAGGGTATGGGGAAATTTCTGGATAACACTTGAAATGTAAATGAAGAAAATATCTAATAAAGAGAAAAAAAAAGAAATTAAAAAAAATCACCATTTTATGTCATCATAGCAAAAATAGCTCTGTTTTTACTGGCCACTGAATAGTTTTACAATAGCAATCAGAGGATATTTCTATAGCTTTTATTATGTATTTATTTATTTTTATTTTTTATTTTATTTTTTTAATTTTTAATTTTTTTTGGTTTTTTGAGACAGGGTTTCTCTGTGTAGCCCTGGCTGTCCTATATTATGTACTTATTAATAATACCTTTTTATATCTCTTATTTTTTAATATTTAGACTAAAATTCTTTGGCCATATACCTGCCTTCACTTGCACTTTGAGGATTATGACTTCAGAATTGTTTTCCTTAAATTAACTCCCTTCTTTTCTGATTTGTTGAATTTTTGTAGTAGTTCATTGATTTCTTTCCTTATTGTCAGTCTATCTGAGACCTTTGCTTCATTGCTATCAAGGGTATTATATAAAACATCTGGAATCCCAAAGTTGGAGGTTGGAATTTATTTTTAATTTGTTCTAAGAGAAAAGTGTTGATTCAAAAAGGTTATTGGTTCCAAATCTGAATTGAAATGATATGGAAAACAAAGGTTTAGGAGAATCTGACACTTGGAAGAATTCTCAGAATTCATGAACTCATTATTTCCCATTCAGTACAAAATCCCTTTTCATCTTCTTGATAAAATATTTATTGAATTTGTGTTAAAAATCACATCACCAAGAATATTTAGATGTTTTCTAATATAACTTAGTAATATGCTCGGTAAGGAGAATAACACACAACCTTCTCAATTCTAGATGGAAAATAATAGGTAAAAAGTTGATCATCATGTCAGGGTTTTTCTTGAGTTCTACTACATAATAAATTATTTGGTTTTGTTTGTGTTCAATAATAAATACTAATTCTGATGCTGGAATAATTGATATTCCTCAGGTCCAGGAAAATATATTAACAGGGCAAAAGTGGGAAAGAATTGATATAATGGAGAAAGAAAGAGAAAAGATTAAAGAAAACAATTTAAGTGCTTATGTGATTTTTACAGAAAAAGAAAAATATTAGGAAATTGTCTTCCAAATATTTTCGTTGAGAATGACTCAAAATAGCACTACACAATGGAAATTTCTATGATTACAAGTACCTATGTTTTTCAATATACAAATGCAGTTACTTCCATTTATTTATTTATTTATTTATTTGTTTGTTTGTTTGTTTGTTTGTTTAAAAATAGATTCTCTCATGCATTATAACCCAACCATAATTTCCTTCCCTTGACTCCTCCTGGCTCCAACCCTACCAAACCCCATTCTTGCCCATCTCTCCCAGATCCACATCACTTCCATTCCTGAAAAGAGACAACAACCAAACAAGATAAAACAAAGGGCCCTGATAAAGCTCTTTCATGTGAGGCTATACTAGTGCCTGGCAAACACAGAAGTGGATGTTCACATTCAGCTATTAGATGGAACACAGGATTCCCAAGGAAGGAGCTAGAGAAAGTACCCATGGAGCTGAAGGGGTCTCCAACCTTATAGGTGGAATAACAATATGAACTAACTAGTACCCCCAGAACTCATGTCTCTAGCTGCATATATAGCAGAAGATGGCCTATTTGGCCATCATTCCGAAGAGAGGTCCCTGGGTCATGCAAACTTTATATGCCCCAGTACAGGGGAAAGCCAGGGCCAAGATGTGGGAGTGGGTGGATAGGGGATCAGGGTGTGGGATGGGGGAGGGTTTAGGGGACTTTTGGGATAGCATTTGAAATGTAAATGAAGAAAATATCTAATAAAAATTGGAAAAAAAAGAAAAGATGAAATCCTTCACATCAAGTATGGACAATGCAATCCAATAGGAAGAAGAGACCCAAGTACAAGCAAGTGAATCAGAGACACACTTACTCACAATGTTAGGAGTCTCATGAAAACACTAAGCTTAACAGAAGCCTAGAGGGCCATGTGAATGAATGGAAATATGCAGCTTCTGGGGGTAGTGGCTGAGAGGAACCTCTAGAAAGTACCAGAGACCTGGGATTTGATAAGCACTCAGTACTCAGTGTGGGTGACCTTAGCCAAAATGCCTAACAGTGGGGAGATGGAACCTGAAGAGACCACCTCCAGTAGATAGACAGGGCACCCAGTGGAAGGATAGGGACACTAACCCACCTTCAAATTTTTTGACCCAGAATTATTCCTAGCTAAAAGAAATTCAGGAACAAAAATGGAGCAGAGACTAGAGGAATGTCTGACCAGTGACATGCCCAAGTTGGGATCCATCCCATGGGAAGACAAGAAACCCTGACACTATTACTCATGCTTTGTTGTGCTTGTAGACAGGAGCCTAGCATGGCTGTCCTCTGAGAGGCTCTTCCAGCAACTGACAGAGACTGATGCAGATACTTACAGCCAGCCATTGGACTGAAGTTGGGAACCCCTATGGAAGAGTTAGGGAAGGATTGAAGGAGGTGAAAGGGATAACAATCCCATAAGAAGATTAACAGTGTAAACTAATCTGGACCCCTGAGAATTCCTGGAGTCTAAGCCACCAACCAACCAACACCATACATAGGCTGGTCCTTGACCCCAGACACATATGTATCAGGGGACTGCCTTGTCTTCCTTCACTGAGAGAGGATTGGTTAATCTTGTAGACACTTGATGCCCCAGGGAAGGATGATGTGGGGCAGTCAGGGGTCAATACCCTCTCAGAGGTGAAGGGCAGATGGCAAGGGGTCAAGAACTTTATATAGGGGACTGGAAGGGGCAGCCCAGATACCCAGGACAGAACCAAACACTTCTTTATTTTAATACAAATTAATTAAGCATGTTATTTCTACACGTTTTTATCATATGTACTAATTAATTTTTTGTTCAAAATACTTTGCCTTCATACACCCTTCCCAATATTTTGCAATCACTGTTCTACTTACAGATCAAATCAGTATTAGTTTTAATATATGAGCAAGAATACGGGATATAATATCACCGAGTTCAATTAACTTTTCAACAAATCCAAAATTCTTTTTCACTGACTATGTTATTTTTCCTGCACATATCCCACCACACACACTTACATTTGCATATTTTTCTTTATCCATTCATGTTCAGTATGTTAGTTATTTGTCTTATTGTTATGACTAAGTGTCTAAAAAATCAATTTAAGAAAAAGTTGATTTTGGCATGTATTTCCAGTCTTTAACCTCTGTCATGGCTGCAAAGCAAGGGCATCAAGATCCGACATGGCTGATCACACTGTGTTCACTTCAGAGAAGCAGTGAATGTCTGTGTTCGACTCACTTTCAACTTTTTATTTCGTTTGGGAACCTATCCTATGAAATGGTACCATCCATTTTCAGAGTATGCCTTCCCACTTCAACGCATGTAATCTACATATTTTCTCACTGGCATGCCCTCTAACTTGTTTGAATGATGACTTTAATCCTATTTCATTGACAATCAAGATTAACCATCAAAAGTATACTCCTTGTCACCTTGACACCCAAAGATAGAACTTTTAAGCCATAACTTTTCACCCCCTTTCATGGGCATAACAAAATACAAAATGCATCCCATACAGCATCAGAAGTCTTCATAATCATTAAACATTCCAATACACAAATTTTATCCTAGATTCCAGATGATTTCTTAGCAATGAGTTCTTATAAATATTTACATGCAATAACACAGTATAAGCATTTCTATCCCAAAAGGAAAGAATGTGGGCATAGCAAGGAATAATCAAACCAAAGTATTACTGAAACCTAGCAGAAATATATTAGTTACTTTACTCGCTGTAATTGCAAACTATCTGACAAAAGCCACTTAATGAAAGAAAGGTTTATTTTTGCTCAAAGTTTAAGGTGGGATACCATGGCAACAAGAGATGGAGGTGGCTAGGCACATGGAATCCACAGATAGGAATGAGACAATGATGACTGCCTTTGTTCATCACGCTTTATCCTTTTTTTTTTTATTTAGATATTTTGAAATAAGTGTGTCTATGTGTGTACCCATGTATGTGCCCATGGAATCTAAAAGAGGTCATCAAATCTACTTCATCTGGAGTTTCAGGTGGTTATGAGTCATCTGACATGAGTCCTGGCAACCAAACTCTGGTCTTCTTCAAAAGTAAGAAGTATTCTTTTTTTTTTTCAACTTTTATTAGATATTTTCTTCATTTACATTTCAAGTGTTATCCAGAAAGTTCCCTATATCCTCCCCCGTCCCGGCCCTGCTCCCCTACCCACCCGCTCCCACCCCTTGGCCCCGGCGTTCCCCTGTATTGGGGCATATAAAGTCTGCATATCCAAGGGGCCTCTCTTCCCACTGGTTCTTAACCCTAAAAACATTTCTCCAGCTTTCAACCTTTCAATACAATCTAGGGTCCCAACCCAAAAATAGTGCTGCTGATATATAGGGATACTTTCCCCACCTTAATTAATCTGACTTAATCTCACAGAAATGCTCAACAGCTTATTTACATAGCATTCTAAGTTCCATAAAGCTGACAAGATTAACTTTTATAAGAGCAAACATCGAACTCTAGGCCCATGGCCATAATCTCATGTTCCTGATATTCTCATTTCTGTTTCAAAGGGCTTATATAGGCATATTCATCCAGCCTTACTGCCTGTAAGACACATAAACTCTCCATTGGGTTAGTTGCACTCAATGTTTATAGATTCTCTCAGGAGATATTTCAGGATCCTGGCATCACTACCATTTTGGGTTCTACACTGAACCTTATGCTTTATCTTTACAATGGGCAGAGTATCCTCTCGTCATCAGTTTGCAGTGATCTCATCCTGCTTAACATTGTCTGGTCTCTGTAGATGTGTCAAACAATGTGGAATCACTCCACAATTCTCTGAGCCCTACACCATTCACCAGTCTCTTTTGGAAGATGATCACAAGTTCTACTCCCATCCCTCAATGGAACTATCTTTTGTGGGATTATGGTGGCATCAGCTACTGTGGTCCTTCCTAGCTTACCCTAGGGAAACACAATCTTTCTCTAGATTTGGGGGGAAGTTATTTAAAAATTTGCCCATACCAATGCCTTGAAATATGTTCCTTGTTTCATTCTACTATTTTTAGGATTTCAATAAATAAATTAAGGTCTTTAGTAAATCTTCCTTTGAAATTTTTACAACATAAGAGAAATTGATCAAGTTTCAGCCTTGATGTGGATATGTAGCTTTCTAAGTATAATTTGTTGACAAGATTGCCACTTCACTATGAGTATTCTTTGTACTTTTATTGAAAAACTTTGGCTATATATACATAGGGTTTTTCAAATTTTTCTATTCTCTTCCATCAATACATGCTCTTTTCAAACAAATGTCATAATGTTTTGGCAACTATGGGTTTGTAAAATATCTTAAATGTAATTATTGTGATGCCTCAAGTTTTGTGTTTTTTTTATTTGATATTTCTTTAATTATTCTGGCTCTTGTGTGCTTCAATGTGGATTTTAGGCTTTTTCTAATTGTGTGAAGAATAAGTTTTACAACAGTCCTCCATCCTGATGTCATCTGAAAACTCACAAATCTAGTTCCATACCCAGCCTTCAGCCTGAGAACATGAGCCACCTTTCTGGTATAAGTGGCTTCTTCACCTAACCTATGATTTCTCAATCAATCTTCATTTGCAAACCCATAAAACTAGTTCTAGACCAGTGGTCAAGAAAGTCTTTTATTTGAGAACAATGTTTGCTTAGACAAATGTCTCTACCTTGTGCAATTCAAAAAGTCCCCCAAAAGTTTTACCTGTCCTAGCACAGGTCATACATATTGTATATCTGACTAATCTAAAGAAGGCCATAATATCCCAACTAAATTAAGACATCCTCAAATGCCCAGATTAGTTGGAAAAGCAAATCCAATAAACAGCAACTTTTCTATCAAACTCACTAGCACTATCAAAGTGCTCTCTAATGAAAGTTAGCTAGATAAAAACTCAGACATTTGCCTAGAAATTGCATATATTTATTGTTTCTAATACCTGAGTAGTACTCCATTGTGTAAATGTACCAAATTTTTTGTATCCATTCCTCTGTTGAGGGACATCTGGGTTCTTTCCAGCTTCTGGCTATTATGAATAAGGCTGCTATGAACATAGTGGAACATGTGTCCTTATTACCAGATGGAACCTCTTCTGGATATATGCCAAGTAGAGGTATTGCTGGATCTTCCGGTAGTACTATGTTCAATTTTCTGAGGAACCGCCAGACTGATTTCCAGAGTGGTTGAACAAGCTTGCAGTCCCACCAACAGTGGAGGAGTGTTCCCCTTTATCCACATCCACACCAGCATCTGCTGTCACCTGATTTTTTGATCC
>LR749493.1:2147746-2182256 GCA_902729485.2 Mus minutoides
CTCAGCCATTCAGTATTCCTCAGTTGAGAATTCTTTGTTTAACTCTGTGCCCCACTTTTTAATGGGGATATTTGATTTTCTGGTGTCCACCTTCTTGAGTTCTTTATATATATTGGATATCAGTCCCCTATCAGATTTAGGATTGGTAAAGATCCTTTCCCAATCTGTTGGTGGCCCTTTTGTCTTGTTGACAGTATCTGGAGGGTATCATCCAGAGTGAGGTAACCCAATCACAAAAGAACTCACATAACATGTACTCACTGATATGTGGATACTAGACCAGAAGCCTAGACTACCCAAGATACAATTTACTAAACACATGAAACTCAAGAAGAATGAAATTCAAAATATGGTCTCTTCACCCCTTCCTAGAATTAGAACAAAGCACACATTGAAGGAGTTACAGAGATCATGTGTGAAGCTGAATCAAAAGGATGGACCAACCAGTGACAGTGGCTGCCAGGGATCCTTCCCATAATCAGCCACCCAAAATAAACACTATTGCATATGCCAGCAAGATAATGCTGAAAGGGACCTGATATAGCTGTCTCGTGGGAGGCTATACCAGTGCCTGGCAAACAGGGAAGTGGATGCTCACAGTCAGCTATTAGTTGGAACACAGGACTCCCAAGGAAGGAGCTAGAGAAAGTACCCAAGGAGCTGAAGGGGTCTTCAACCCTATAGGTGAAAGAATAACATGAACTAACTAGTTCCCCCTGCGCTCATGTCTCTAGCTGCATATATGGAAGAAGATGGCCTAGTTGGCCATCATTGGGAGGAGAGGCCCCTTGGTCATACAAACTCTATATGCCCCAGAACAGTGGAATGCCAGGGCCATTATGTGGGAGGGGGTGGATAGGGGAGCAGGGCGGGGATGGGGGAGGGTATGGGGAAATTTCTGGATAACACTTGAAATGTAAATGAAGAAAATATCTAAGAAAGAGAAAAAAATTGATAAAAACTAAGACATTGTATTTAAAAGAGCAAAGTGATAAACTTTATCAAACACTTTAAGAAATTAAAGAACCCATAAAAAAAACAGAAACAAAAAAACACTCCACTGAATTCCATGAAGAAATGCCTGAATAATGTCAGAAAAAATACAAATGAACATTTGTATAAAACAGCAATGGTAAAAGATAAAAGCATTGGCGAAAATTCTGGCTGAAATAAAGTTGGAATGAAAAACTCAATTTACTAACTAGAAAACTAAGGGTAAAGTATCAAAAGTAGAGTAAGCCAAGAAGTAGATTATCAGCACTTAAAGATAATGTGTATTATACATCATATATTGTATAGGATCTATATGAAATATTTAAAGAAATAGTGAATATAATTTTTACAACACCACAGGAAATGTGAAACAGCATCAAAAGATCAAATTATATGCAGAGAGAGGGGAGAATGACAGGCCAATGACATATACAAGTTCTTCAACAAAATCATAGGACAAATATTTCCTGAACTAAGGAAAGACATGTCCAGTCTGATACAAGAAACACATGCATAAGCACACACATACACATGCATGAATATGTGTGTGCATGCACACACACACACACACACACACACACACACACACACAAACACACACACTTCCAATTAGACAAGACCCAAACCAGAAATATCTCATGATATATCATAATCAAAACATCAAATATTCATAAGAAAATATTGTTGAAAGCTGCACAAGGAAAAAACCTCATAGACAGAAGATGAGTTGTGAGAACTACAATTATTTGTGGACATTAGGATAAGTATTTAGAATGCAGTTAGGAAAGGTGTGGTGTCCTTCCCCACCAACACAGTTGGTGCAATTGACCAGAGCCGTGCCGCACCCAATGGCATCCATTGTGTTGTTAACTAGGCTAAGAGAGCCCGGTACCCCTGCAGCAGGTTCTGCAAGTCTCCTAGGTCACCCGGCTCCGCCCAGCTTACCAGAGGCCCACCTACGACCAGCCTACCTGCGCAACCTGAGATGTCTCGAGACTTCAGGGTTCCCGCCAAACTCCAGAACGCCTGCGCAGAAGACTGGGGGCGGGGCTTCCCTTCCTTTATCCCCAAATGCTTGTCCACCATTAAACAGTCGTTCTAAGCAGAAGCAACCATGTAGCCTCGGAGACCTTCTTTCTCTCCCCCACTCCCTTAGTTTCATTTCAGCTTCGGGCCAATCCTCCAGGAACCCAGTCCACTGCGGGCGGTGGACCCCAACAGAAAGGTACTGGTTTAGAAAGTGGCAGTAGTAAGTTATATGTTTTCCTCTAGGATCCATGATCTCACTACCTCCTTGTAGGTGGCTAGTTTTAAAATAAAGGCATAATTTTTCTCCTGTTATGTAGCTCTGCATTGCAATTAAACAAATATTGATTACCATCAAAATATAATTAACACTATTGCTGTTTTAGGGATATCTTGCCTTGTCAATTAAAATTGTTTTAACTTGAGTTAGCATGCATGTAAGTCTCTATATGTACTTGCTGGTAACCACATTAGAAAGAATAGTACTAGGATCTAAAACCTATAATAATTATTTAGGCCGAGTTACCTTCCTTGGTTTTGTGAAGAAATATTTCTTTCCCTGACATATATAAGAATGACAAAAACCCAGTTGCTGCCTGTGCTTCATCCCTATTTCTACACATTTATTAAATGAGGCTGATTTAAAGTAAAATGTAGAAAAATAATGCAAGAGTTATTCACATTGTGTACATGGGGAAATTGACATAAAAGAAATGATATAATCAGAAAACAGATCTACTAATGATTGATGAAATCTGGATGAGAACAGAGTTGTCTTGATACTTACATCTCTCACAGTAGTTCAATTTTCCTCATGCTGAACACATGAATTGAACTTTAAATTTCATGATAAATATGTTTATTTTGAACTAAATACAAGAATTAGATTAAACACATACTACCTTTTCTTTCAATGTCTTTAACCCATATGGTATAGATTTTAACTGACCTATATCAGTGAATCATTGTAAACACCTACACATTTATTAAATGAGGCTGATTTAAAATAAAATGTAGAAAATTAATGCAAGAATTATTCACATTGTGTACATGGGGAAATTGACATAAAATAAATGATATAATCAGAACACAGATCTACTAATGATTGATGCAATCTGGATGAGAACAGAGTTGTCCTGAATTCTTTTCCAGTGAGTTTTAAAATGATAACTTCCCATACTACAATAGAGTAAAATCTACCAAAGTGTACATGTTCCCCAAACCCAAGAATAAATCACAATTTTGTTAGTTATTATCAAAATAAGAGAATTCAAATGAATATTGTAATTTTTGGATACTGTCTTGAAAATTATAGAATCATAGTTAGATTACAGGAATTATTTCCCTGCTAACATAGTTATTCTAATGTCATCATTAAATAATTTCCATGAATTCCATATTTTAGGGTCATTTTATTTAAGTATTATTTTTGAAAAAATATATTCTTTTGAAAAAATTCACTATACAGTATTTGAAATTTGGTAAGTTGTCACTCATCATATTGTACATCCTGCATATTACAGAGTGGTTGACAAAATTTTAAGCAGGTGACAGTTTTCAAAATCCTTCTGCTTACATAGAATCGATAACACATAAATGAGCTTTTCTGTGACTAACCAATAATGAAGTGTATAATAGAATCAATAGATTATGCACACAAAGGTTTGTGTCAGCTAGCTTCCCTCCCCACTTCCACAACTACCAATTTTAAAACCAAGTTGAACCCAGTCATCATGCTCAATTCATAAATTTTGTTAATTGGTCTGGAGCAACAAATTTCAACCCCTATGGAAGCTGTTAGAGAACAGTGTTGGTATTCTGTCTGGACTCCATCCCCACAGTTACCTGGCAACAGCCAGGTATGCTCCTCCTCTCCGTTACCTGGCAACAGCCAGATAGGCTGGCCCTATAAAAGGTATGGCTTGCCCCCTCCTCTCTCTCTTACTCCTGCTTCTCTCCCTTGCCTCTTGTCCCCTTGCTTTGCCTCTCTCCAGGTAGACATGGCTTGCCTCTACTTCTCTGCTCTCTCCTCTCTGCCTTTTTCTCTGCTTCTACTAATCTCTTAATTCCCCTCCCCATGCCCTAAATAAATATCTATTCTATGCTATACAATTGTGTGGCTGGTCTCTCAGGGGGAGGGATGCCTCAGCATGGGCCCACTGAGGCACCTCCTCTCCCCATACCCAGATAGAACATATCTTAATATTTTTTATCTTTTCATAAACACACAAGAAGTATATTTAGTTGGTCTTGGTTTATCTCATAGTGCTTTGTTAAAGCATAAACATGAGAACTACTATTTTAATGGATTTCCTGAAATATCACTATCATATAATTATGTTATGTTGTTGGTGAAATTATCCAGATTATGGAACAAGTATGCAGACATCCTGTTTCTTATATGTTTAACACATCCTCATTGAAATTATTTTTCACATTTTTATTGGCATTTCAAGAATATATAACAGCTCTATAAAGTTCATGTGATTTATTGCTGTACTAATAATGCTAAATTTTCAGAACAATTGTATTAAGATATAAAGCAGACACTATTTCATGGCTAAATCATTAAAATGTCATGAATTAAACATATGTTATTATATACTCAGTATCTTAATAATATCACTGAAAAATTAGTTAAGAACATAAAAGCATTCCTGTATTAAAAGTAGACATCTGTGGGGCCAACTATATGCTAGAAGAAACTTAAATAATACCTACCATACCTCTGTTAATTACAAAATCTCTAGAGTTTTTACAAAATATACCAAATAATTGTCAAATTTTCTTCCTACATTTTATCAATAAGGTATCAAATTTTACAGTGATGTTTCCTAAAGGGGAGATCTAAATTTCAATCAAAACCAAAACCACTGGGAAATTATCCAGGAGGTGTACAAATTCTTGACTCAAACTAATATGAAGTGAATTCTAGAACCCATTACCATAATAAGTCTGATCTTTGCAAAATGGTTAACTAGATTTAGAATAGACAAAAGTAATAACACAAATATGAAATTGTATTCTTATGATACTTAAAGTTCTAGTAATTTAACAGTGATTGATACCATTTTTTTTTTATTTTCAAGTTTAACAAATGCATAGTAATAATGAAATAACCAGACAAGAAATCAAAGAAACTATGGTGGAATAACCCACTAGTTTTGCAGATAACCACATATTAGTAACCATGTATTTTAGGAAATTATCATATATTAACTCTACATGGAAAACATGATTGTCCATACAAATGGTCATTTAAATTCCCTATCTTGTATTTTGATAATGCATTTGATAATATCATAGTAGATAATTTCATTCTCAGTTTTACAGTACAAACTTTGTAAATTCAATATACATTGTAAAATGTAACAGTTCAGGCACTGCACAACTAATCTGAGAGGTGACTATTTGAGAAAGATTCATATTTTATACTTAATATTTACCAGAAAGCAAAATATTATCAACCTAAATATTTGCTGATAAGTTCTATAAACTATTTTTCAAGATATACTCATATAATAGAGCTCAAGAACAAAGAGGGAATGATGATGAAGTTGTGTGTGTGTGTGTGTGTGTGTGTGTGTGTGTGTGTGTGTGTGTGTGAAAGAGAGAAAGAGAGTATGTGTTCCTGTGTGTATAAAATTAACAGCTATTTGAAACTTGATAAGATATAAATGAATTTTTAAATAATCCTCTATGGGATGTGTTGAAGAAGTCTGATTTCTTATTCCTTCTGAATTAAAAAAAAAGCCCAAATGATTACAGTATCCTATGTGATTGTGAAACAACATATGTAAAGCTAATTTACCTCTCATCATTTTAAGTGTTTATGAAGAAGGATAATTTCAAAAGAGGTTGGCTTATGCCTACATATATCTGTGATGAATGAAATTATAGTTACTTTCTTAATGTTTCTTAACTCTGTCTTATATTTCAAATGTTTGATATTTACTGATGTGGAAAATTCATTGATTCTATTTCTGTGCAGAAGAAAACTAAACACAGCTTGGACTAAACAAGATGACTATCGCTATATTGTAAAATATGCTTTTTTCTGGGTATCTTTGCATGGCAGCACTTATTTTCAATTATGTTACAGCAAGAGAATATCCAAGATGGGTGATTTCAAGGAATTACACTTCATTTTACCTATCAGTGAGCATCTGGCTAGGAAGAAAAAAAAAAGCATTACTTTGACACAAAAATGAAGCATCTGTAGAGATAAGACAACTATAAACAAAATGCCTTACAAACACCCTGTAGAAAACATTGCTATGACTAACTATCTGGATTACTTAACCTGCAAAGCTTTCTGGAATCCCAACAGGATCTTAGTAAGTGCTGTAATACCAACTAGAATACAGATGCTTGTAGCAAATAAGTCAAATGTTAGGGCTGATTTTGTGGGTTTTGGGTTATTGGTGAATACAAAAGAAAGGGAAACAGAAAATTTACCATCAGAATTGTTACTTAATATTCTCATAATACATAAAAAACTAGCCACAAAAGGTATTGAACATACTAATTTTCTTGTTTCAATTATTATTCTATAATATAAACATATGTCAAATTATCACATGATAGATATTGAGTATGTATGATATTTATTTGTCCAAATATTTTAATAAAAATAAAGAGCTTCAGACTTATTTACCTAGTTAGAGTTCATCATGTTTGACAAAACATCATTCTAAGTAGGATATGTGGCCATTAGGGCCTGTAGTTGGAGATATATATACATACACACACACACACACACACACACACACACACACACACACACACACATATGCTGCATCATAGCAAAAAAGTTCATGGTTTGTAACTCAGCAAGCAAAGGGTGTCTGTACCACAGAGATTTCTACTTCTACTCCGCATTTTTCCTAATCAAAATCATTGCCTGAGGGTAACTGCTTCTTACAATCAGGAATGGGCTTCCCCTTATTCATCTTTAGAATCATCCCATATAATTCACCTAGCAGTGTGCTTCATCAGTGCCCTAGACATTTTTCAATTCAGTAAAACCTAACAATCACATATATACTTCTTATACACTTAATACCCAAATGCAACTCCTCAAACTATAATTAATCTATAAGTAAAGATAATTAACTTAAAATTCCACTTAGCCTGCTATACGTCTTCTGCATATAATTGAAAATACACCAATTTCCTCTCCTAAATCTCAAAATCCAAGTATTGTTCAAAATTTAATGCCTAAGGAATCCTGTGATTCAAAGAATAAGTTTAGGCCTCAGACTCTATAGAATTTAAAAATTAAGTATTTCCAAGGCACAATGCCATAGGGTATGAGAATTACCATTCCAAAAGGTAATGATGGATACATTAAAAATAGTGATTACGAGGAAATTAATACTGAACCAAAAAGAAAAATATAGAGCCGGGTGTGGTGGTGCACGCCTGTAATCCCAGCACTCAGGAGGCAGAGGCAGGTGGATTTCTGAGTTCGAGGCCAGCCTGGTCTACAAAGTCAGCTCCAGGACAGCCAGGGCTATACAGAGAGACCCTGTCTTGAAAAAAAAAAAAAGTAATGCCTTAGCCTCATGTCCAGCATCTGGAGTTAGACAGAGGCATTATGTGAGCTCCAGAGACCTAGAGGAATCCTGCATCTATGGCATTTCCAATGTAAGACCATATGGCCTTTCTGCTAAGGGTGGCTCTATCTACTGAGAAAAGCTTTCTTTATCAGACATTCTATATTGCTGGTATTTATAGTTTTATATTTTATCCTCAGTATCTTGTTACTATTTCAAAACTTTATGGCTCACTATTTAGAAGCTTAAAACTGAGACTCTAACTTTATCACCCTATATCCTCCTAGGCCTTCCTTTGAAATCTAGGTGGAAGCCTCCATAACACTATAATTATTGCATTCCTCATGTGTTAATGCCTACAAAAAATCGCACCAAAATCTATTAGCAATATTTACCACTACTTCTAATATCACCATTAGTCGGGCTCCCTCATAGGACAAATGTAGTATACACACAGTTTCTCAATGCTTGATCACATTAAAAGTAATCCTAGGAAGTTAAGCATCCATTTGCTAGCATTGTGCCTCAATCTCTCTTTTCAATGCAGTCTTCCAATGTACTCGCATCTTTATATCCCAAAGTCTGTAGTGCATGCTGACCAGTCCTTACATTGTTGTTCCTGTGTCAAATGCTTAGGTTTTGTTTGTTTATTTTGTTTTGTTTTGTTTTTATATATTTCTTTACCGTCCTTCCCACTTTTAAAGACAGCATGTCACTATGTAGCCCATGGAGGGATTAAACCCATAATCCCTCCTGCTTTAGCATCCCACCTCTGTAATAACAGGCAAACACCACCATAACTGCTATTACTGGGTTTCTTTTTCCTCCACTGCCCCATTGTAATAGCTCTAATCTCTGCCGTAACTGCATTTTCCCTAGCCTATAATTTATACATGCTTCTTTTTTGAGCAAACTACAATGGTTAAAAATATTTATGCAGTGAATTTTTGCTCTCAATTCTCACTGAAAACTTGGCTAAAAGCAATCTGCAGTAACAATGTGGCTACCAGAATGCTTTTGTGGCTTGAACTTTTCTATACCAGATTGGTCTTCACCTCTTCACTTTTAACTCAGTCTCCCTTTACGTCTCAGAAAATCAACAGTGTAGATAAGTTTTATGCCACAGTGGAATGACAATAATCTAACCCAACTTCCATCTGTGCTCTACGTGCCATCTGAAACTTCATGCACAGTAGTTCCTATCCATCTTCCCATCAGCATTGTGGTCTTACAAAATCCTTTCCACAATCACCTGTCAAACCTTTTATAGCCCACTTCTTCAAATTAAACAATATTCTCCCACAAATCTGTTCCAGAGTCTTCTTAATGACATGGACAAATAGCAGCAGTACCTCATTACTACTAATAGTCTGTTTCAATTATTTTTGCAGTATTATTATGGAATGTCTGACATAAAATATTTAGTGAGGAAAGATGTAGTTTTCCTAATGTCCCCAGTGTCCTTTATGGCAGGGTAAGTGTTATACAGCAAAGTGACTCATGGTGGTCAAGAAGCAGAGACAAAGAAACTGCCAATGACTACTCCATTTCTCTCCTTTTATCAGAGAGACCTCCAGACTATTGCACGCTGCTGACTATATTCGATATGGATAACCCCCTCTTAATTAAAAGTCTTGGAAAACATCCTGACACACATATAGAGAAGTATTTGTTACTAATGCTCTAGGTATTTCTCAGTCAAGCTATATTCAGCAATCCAGATTAACCGTCACATCTAATAAAAAAAAAAAAAAAAAAAAAAAAAAAGGGGGAGGGGGGAAAGACACATGTTCTAATACGTTCTCCTCTTTGAAACACTATCTAAACCTGAGGTTACGTTTAGTCATACTGCCCTCTTTGTACTTTTTAGATTTCAACTTCTAGATTCAGAATTCCTAGAAGGCAGAGGTAATTTTCTATTTATTCTTATTCCTCAACAATTAAAGTAGTGTTCTGTTCATTAGTATTTAAAAATGAACTATAATAATACACTTTATAAGTCATAAATTGTTGGAAATATTTTAATATTAATCTATTAGATTTCATAAATAACTGCATTATATAGTAACTGTCAATGTAAATAAGGAAAATAGAGTATTGGCATATCAATCTTCACTCAGGGTCACATATCCAATAAATTTCAGTCAAGATTCAAATTTGGGTTATATAGTTCTAGGATTAGTAGTAAGGCAGCAACATATTTGAGTATGGCAAAGAATATCATAATGAAAATGGAATCTGAAAGTTATCTTAGCAGTTTTCTGCATTTTGCTATATCTTCTTCTCTTTAAAACCTATCTTTAAGTTAAAAAAAATACGACATGATTTCGAAGAGTCCATCACAATGGTATATTTTTTTGACAGAATTCAGTTTTCTTTACTTAAATCAAAAGTGGTAGAAAAGGAAAAGGAAAGAGATCACCTCTAACATAGGATAGAGGTCTTTCTGTCCTTGCTCTAGAATTTATTATGCATGTTTTATTCAAATGCAAATAAGCTTGCTTTCTAAACCACAAATCCATTTTTAATGGACCATTAAACAAATTCCCATGCATCTATTATGATGAATGATTCCCACATTCCTACTTTTCCCTCACAACAATAATCAGTTTATTTTCTATCCCTGTATTGTCAGTGGACTTTTCTATATAACATTTAATATATATTCTCCAATTGTCTCTCCTCTGTTTCTTTTTACCTACTTCTATGTAACACTAGACTGACATATTGCACTAAAATGGTCCGAGGGACCTTCACATTGTAGTCTCTTTCTTCAGATTTTGACATTTGTCATCCAAGGATAACAAGAGTCATTTCTCATGCTAAAGTGATTGAGTTGACAGGAAGTTTTCTCCTCTGTGTGCAAAACTGACCAAGTAACTTATTGTCTTTCAGCTTCAAAAAAGTTGAGAAGAAGTGAATTTCCCTGTCTTGAAAAGCCCAGTGTTTTGTTTTTTGTGGCACATATTTGTCGTGGCTGATGCTTGGGGCCTAAATGTGTATTCAGCTACTAAGACAGAGAGAGAAAAAGAAATAGAGGAGGAAGGAGAAGTAGAAGAAGAGGAGAAGAGGACAAGAGGAGAGGGTGGAATGAAGGAAGGATGAAATGAAGGAAGAACAAAAGAAGAGCAAGTTTCACTAGAGAGCTTTTGCATTTTATGTATCTGCCTAAATGAGAGAGAGAGAGAGAGAGATTTCTGTTATTATGAAGGTAGAAGAAAAAGAGAAGAATATTTTTGTGCTTTAGGATAAGCAATAAACCTTACTTCACACTTCATAGCATATAGCAGTAAAAGGAACACACCAACAGGATATTCCCCCTTCAAAATAACAAAGCAAAACACAAAATATACTTGAACTTATAAAAAGTAAAAGGAATAGTTATGTTGAAAATAGAATCCCAGAAATATATTACTTAAAAAGATTTTCTTTATATGCCCCAGTACAGGGGAACACCAGGGCCAATGGGGGGTGGGGGGTGGGTAGGGGAGCAAGGTGGGGGATGGGGGAGAGTTTAGGGGATTTTTGGGAGAACATGTGAAATGTAAATAAAGAAAATATCTAATAAAAATGGAAAAAAAATAAAATAAAATAAAACAACAACAAAATATTTTCTTGGTTATAGATCAATCATCAACTGGTTTTCTCCTACTCTTTAACAATAGTAAATCCAAAACACGATAAAACACATTGAGAAAACATGTAGCCTCTAATCTAATGTAAATATGAGGTCTTTTTTATCAACTACTTATAAAATTGTATACTTATTTACTTATATGTATATTTTTCTCAACCAGGGGGTGTAATTGTTTACCTAAGAACTTCAGTCCAGTAGCACAGAAATAAAGCTAGTTGTTACTGAAGCAGACTGGAGGTCATTTTTGAAATGATGGAAATTTAACATTGAGTTTGCCTATCAAAATATGTCTATCACATAGAATTTCCTGCCACAATAAATTGAAGTGGTGCATATTCTAGAATAGGATTCACAATAGTTCCACTTCTTGACATTGCTAGATAATTTGCAATGCATAGAGATGATTTTTAATACATTTCCCATGGGAAGCCTCTTGAAAGAGACTCAAGCATTTCTGACACTGTAGTAGCTAGTCCTGGCAGAGCACAGTAAGGTACTGCAATAAATGCAAAAGTCTTTTCTGTATTCAGCTACTAAGACAGAGAGAGAAAAAGAGAGGGGGAGGGAGAAGTAGAAGAAGAGGAGAAGAGGACAAGAGGAGAGGGTGGAATGAAGGAAGGAAGAAATGAAGGAAGAACGAAAGGAGAGCAAGTTTCACTAGAGAGCTTTTGCACTTTATGTATCTGCCTAAACTTACAAACTTTATACACTGTAAGACAGTAACACACCATCTATTTTTTGGAGGGGGGTGGTTTTTCAAGACAGGGTTTCTCTGTGTAGCCCTGGCTGTTCTGGAACTCACTCTGTAGACCAGGCTGGCCCCGAACTCAGAAATTCAGCTGCCTCTGCCTCCCAAGTGCTAGGATTAAAGGCGTGCACTACCATGTCCAGCTATAACACAGCATCTATTACATAAGGTTCCAACAGATAAATTTGCTATTAAACCTGGTGGGAAAAACTGTGTCCATTCTGTTTTTGATAAAATGGTTTTATAAATCTGTACAAAAAATATTCCTTATGAATATTCTTGGTGAATCACTATTCCTCTTCTGTGTTCCACTTCATTTCTTTATTTCCCCATTTCATTTTATATCCATATCTTTGTAATGCATTAAAAATTTTAGGTGTAGAACTGACAATCAGGGAGTCTGCATGAGTCTAACCTAGGCTTTCTGCATGTATGTTATGGTTATGTACCTTGGTGTTTTGTGAGACTTCTAAGGGTAGTCGCAAGGGTTGTCTCTGAATCTTTTGCTTGCTTTGGGAGCTCTTTTCCTCCTGCAGGGATGCCGCCTTCAGCCTCAATATGAGCAGCAGTGTCTAAACTTATTGTAACCTGATATGCATGTTTGGTTTGTATCCCTAGGAGGCCTGTCCTTTTCTGAAGGGATACAGGCAGAGCAGTAGATCCGGGGCGAGGGAAAATGAGAGAAGGACTGAGATGAGTGCAGAGAGTGGAAACTACTGCCATGTATATGAGAGAATATGTGAGAGAATACATTAATAAAAGAGTAAATTCTTTCTTTTCAAAACATATTTTACAAAGTTTTATTATTTTCAGCCTAGATAAAGCAAATGGTAATGTGAACCCCAATTTTTTACACCTACATACCTTTTCAAATGCTCCTATTGCCATATATATATATATATATATATATATATATATATATATATATATATATATATGGCGGTGAGGAAACAATGTGGACACTATAAAAGGAAGGCTTGGCATTAGACAATCTACATTGTATACATGCATGAAAATTTCAAAGTACAAGATTTTGTTTTGTTTTGTTTTGTTTTGTTTTGTTTTGTTTTGTTTTGTTTTTTTGAGACAGGGTTTCTCTGTATAGCCCTGGCTGTCCTGGAACTCACTTTGTAGACCAGGCTGGCCTCGAACTCAGAAATCTGCCTGCTTCTCCCTCCTGAGTGCTGGGATTAAAGGCGTGCGTCACCACGCCCAGCTCAAATTACCAGACTTTTAAATGTACTGTATTGAACAATTTCTTTGCTTTGTATTAAAGCACAGGCTTAACATTTGGAACTATTTTTGTCATTGTATAATATTGATTTTTTTATTGTCAGAACATTCCAGCTGAAGTTCAGCACTAGCCAAAGTCAGATATAGTCTGATTCATCACAAATACAAAACCAATCATAAGACCAGAGAGACAATATTTCATTATAGAATCTCATCAAAGATGTTGAGGACACATTTATCCCTGTGGTTCTATTATATAATTCACATGGCTTAGAAGAGGGATTATTATGCCTTATTGACCTTAATACTCATTAGTCCTATGAGTTTAAGTATATCATAGGTTTTCATGATCTTCTGATATGGTGATAGCTTTGTTTATAAGGCTTCTTCTCAAACAGTATGTGTATTAGTCGAGGGAGATCTGAGAACAGTCTTGATAGAATGAAAATTAAAAAAAAACAACAACAACAACTTTGTTTCCTAGAGAACTAAGTCTCATCCCAATAGTTCCAGAATAAAGATAGGTCTTCCTGTTTCAAATGACTTATTGAAGAAAACTACTTTACACATGTACTGTGCTTGGGGTTTAGTTAATTCTCAATGTAGGCAAGTTGATGACCAATAATAGGTATCACGGTGACTCATTACACTTATATTCCCCATTTATTCAACATGAATCTTATTAATTTACAATCCATACATAATATTAACACTCTGGGAAGTCTTTCTTACTTATCCTATATAGGCTTTCCCAGATGGGCTCTGCTACAGAATATAATTTAGTGCTCATCAAAATTCTTGTCATTGTTTTTTTTTTTTTTTAACTAAAGGACAAGGAAATCGAAAATAAAAATGTATAGATACATTAGAATTACATGGATAAATTGTAAGAGTACAAATTATCTTAAGATTTTCACCTTAGAAATTCTCAGATAAATCTACCTTGTTTCTAGTTGGTAAAAACAAAACCAAAATAATCAGGACAATTGGTATTTAGCCCATTGATGCCAAGTTGATTAAATATTTTAAATGAATGAATGTAATTTGTCATATTCTGAAAATTAATTATCTCTTTATTTTCTGAAAACAAACACAAATTTCTTATTTTAAAAACTCTTAACAAAACTATAGGTAAAAGAAAATGTCATTTATATGATAAGGAACACATAATAACTTAGTGTTAACATTTATCACATTTACTGGTTAATGACTGAATATTTTCTTAACATATTAGTATACAAGTGTGTCTTCTTGCATTATTTCTGTTTAACAGTCTAGTAACCGTCTAGCCTATGCAATCAGTCAAGAAATGGAAATTAAATAATTCACCTTGGAAGAGAAAGTAATATTGTACTTATTCCTACTTAATGTTATTATCAACCTAAAAGAAACCTATATTCTACCAAAAAAATAAGGACAAACAAGTGCATTTAGAAGGATTTATCCTCAGGATTAGAAATCAATTTAAAACATGTATTCTAGCAGGGTGTAGTGGCGCACGCGTTTAATCCCAGCACTCGGGAGGCAGAGGCAGGCGGATTTCTGAGTTCGAGGCCAGCTTGGTCTACAGAGTTCCAGGACAGCCAGGACTACACAGAGAAACCCTGTCTCACCATCACATAATCAGCCACCTAATGCAGACACTACTGTACACACCAGCAGGATATTGCTGAAAGGACCCTGATATAGCTGTCTCCTGTGAGGCTTTGACAGTCCCTGACAAATACAGAAGTGGATGCTCACAATCATCTATAGGACAGAACACAGGGTCCCCAATGTAGGAGCTAGAGAGAGTACCCAAGAGCTGTAGGGGTCTGCAACCCTATAGATGGAACAACAATATGAACTAATCAGAACCCCCAGAGCTCATGTCTCTAGCTGCATATGTATTAGAAGATGGCCTAGTTGGCCATTATTGGGGAAGACAGGCCTTTTGGTCTAACAATGTTTATATGCCCCAGTATAGGGGAATGCCAGGGCCAAGTAGTGGGAGTGGGTGGGTAGGGGAGCAGAGCGGGGGGGGGTGGTGGGCGGGGTATAGGGGACTTATGGAATAACACTTGAAATGTAAATGAATAAATTATCTAATAATAAATAAATATATAAAAAGAAAAAGAAAAAATGGGTTACAGAGCTAAATAAATAATTCTCAACTGGGAAATATTGAATGGCCAAGAAGCACCTAAAGATATGTTCAATATCCTTAATTATCAGGGAAATGTAAATCAAAACAACCATGAGATTCCACCTCACACTAGTCAGAATGGCTAAGATCAAAAATTCAGGTGACAACAGATGTTGGTGAGGATGTGGAGAAAGAGGGAAATTCCCTTATTGTTGGTAGGATTGCAAGCTGGTACAACCACTCTGGAAATCAGTCTGGTGATTCCTCCGAAGCTAATACTTATCACCTAACAATTGGACTGATGTCGCCGACCCCTGTGGCTGAATTATGGGAATGATAGAAGAATCAGATGAGGGCAGCGGCCCTATAAGAAGGGCAGTCTCTACTCTCCTGGACTCCTGGGAGTTCCCAGATATTGGACCACCATCCAGGTAGCATACAAAAGCTTCTCCATGGACCCCCATCATTCATATATATATATATATATATATATATATATATATATATATATATATATATATATATTTCAGATGACTGCCTGGTCTTACCTCAGAGGGAAAGGATGCACTGAGTCCTGGAGAGACTTGACTGGAGGCCCCAAGGAGTGGGGAGGCCTTATGGTAGAGGAGCATGCTCTGAGGGACATAGGGAGGAAGAATAGAATGAGAAACTGTGGTAAAGAGAATCAAAGAGGGAAGCAACAGCTCTATTAATTAATTAATTAACTGAAAATAATGAATAATAAAAGATAAAGAAATCTATTCTCTTCTGTCATATGAATAATCATTAGATCACATTGAATGAGTCACTTATAGAATATTTGAATCATATAGGTCAATTACGAGTTTTTAAAAAAATCTTTCCTTAGAAATTTAAAATATTAGTCATTGTGTTTTATATTAAGTATTTTGCATATTGTAGTATTTTATTATTATTTATGAATAGTGGCTTTCATTTTTTCATCATACATAAATAATAAAGCTGAAGTTTAGAAGAACTAATCAGTTCATCTAAGTAAATATTGCCAGTTCATGGTGGGTTCAGGATCCCCGTTCAATCTATTTGACTCTGAATTCCATTTCTTTCATTCACCACAAGCTCTTTGTCCCTCTCTACCTAATAAAAGGTGTACTTGATACTTTCTAAAAATTATTTGAAATTAAAGTATAAAATTTTAATGTTTTTCCTAATTGCATAGATTCTAAATTTCTGTTTACAGCTAGAGACCGGAGAGAACAACAGTAATAAGTTTAGAAAAATTCTTACTGCTTTTGCTGTGGGAAGTGGAGTTAAATCAGCTCTTCCAAGAAAGTTGAAGTCATGCAATAATGCTTAATTAGTATTTTTATTGTATGCCTCACAAACATAAGTGAAAATATCTAGACTTGATTGATTTCTTGGAATTAATCAAGGGTGTGAGATTTGTTGAGATCTGTTTCCTATCTCTGCTGGTTTCCTCACACTCACTCTTGTGTTACATCTTTAAAATTACTTATCTCTAAATGTGCTCTTTGATCTTGTCAAGGCTTTCAAGGATTACTGAAGGCTGACATCAGAAGCACGGTGAGACTAGATAATTAAGAAGAGGATTTTCAACTCTAAAGTACTGTGAGAGACAAATATTAATTATTCTTGGTAGTAGTCAAGTTTTTAGCCAAATTGACAGTAATTCTTGATCTTGTACAAAAGTAGGGAAAAAGAGAGAACTCCAAGCACTTATGTATTAGGATTCAGGAGTAGAGTCTCCCTAACTTATGGGCTCGATGTTGGGTGGTAGTATTGAGTGGCTAATTTTTTCTCTTAGTTTTTTTTTATGATTCAAAAGAATTTTATACATCAAAAAATTAATAATATTGAGTATTTTGAAAATCAAATAATACATAAAATTGTTCAACTTTTATATTCATATAATTTTATACCCTTAAATATCATTAATGAATATTTAACACTATACATAACTGAGGATCCTATATCTAATGTTGAACACTAAATTGTTTCAAAGCATGCAACATATTCTTTGGGAATTAAGCATAGTAAATGAGCATAAAATATTAAAAATGAATCATTAGAAATATATTCATATTCAAAAGCCCTTATATGATATCACCTGAAGTAGTGAGAGAGTATTTAAAATGCAGTATATATCTGTGTACACTGTGTAACAATACATTTACTTAAGAAAGATTATCAGTGTTTATTTTTTTATTTACACCCATTACATTTTTATTAGATATTTTCTTTTTTTTCTTTTTTAAAGATATTTTCTTTATTTACATTTCAAATGTTATCCTCTTTCCTAGTTTCCCCTCCAAAAATCCCCTATCCCCTTCCCTCTCCCCCTGCTCCCTAAGCCCACTCCCACTTCCTGGTTTTCTAGGAAAGAAATTATTTTATCAGTAAGTATATTTTAAAATAGCAAAAATTCTTTAAATTTAAACATTAAGAAAATGCTAATTTCAAGCACAGTGAGAAAAATTACCAATAATATTTTCATGATGTTTGTAGAACATTATTGTATTATTTCCAACTGTTAATATTCAACAAACAAAATAATTATTTTAAGATATATTTCGTTGTTTTGTCTCCCTTTTCATTTCTGATTTTATTAATTTGGAGAACATCTCTGTGCCCTCTTGTTAGGCTGGCTAAAGCTTTATCTGTCTTGCTGATTTTCTCAAAGAACCAGCTCCTTGTTATGTTGGTTCTTTGTTTAGTTCTTTTTGTTGCTTTTGGTTGAATTTAACTCTGAGTTTGATTATTTCCTGTAGTCTATTCCTCTTGGGTGTATTTGCTTCTCTTTGTTCTAGAGATTACAGTATGCTGTCGAGCTATTAGTGTAAGCTCCCTTCATTTTCTTTTTGGAGGCACTTAGAGTTAGGAATTTTCCTCTTACCACTGGTTTCTTTGTGTCCCATACATTTCTGTATGATGTGTTCTCATTTTCATTAAATTCTAAAGAGCCTTTTATTTCTTTATTTCTTCCTTAACCACGATATCATTGAGTAGAGTGTTGTTCAGCTTGTGTGTGTGTGTGCGCGCGCTTTCAGTTGTTTTTGTTGGTATTTAAGACCACCCTTAGTCCCTGGTGATCAGATAGAGTGCATGGGATTATTTCAATCTTATTGTATTTGTTGAGGCATGTTTTGTGACCAATTATATGGACAATTTTGGAGAAGGTACCTTGAAGTGCTGAGAAGAAGGTATATCCTTTTGCTTTAGGATTAAATGTTCTATAAATATGTAAGATCCATTCGGTTCATAACTTCTGATAGTTTCACTGTGTCCCTGTTTAGTTTCTGATTTCATGATCTGTCCATTGCTGAGAGTGGGGTGTTGAAGTATCCCACCATTATTGTGTGGGGTAATATATGTGCTTTGAGCTTTGTAAAGTTTCTTTTATGAATGTGGATGCCCTTGAATTTGGAGCATAGCCAACGACTGCGACTGCCAGGGATCCATCCCACAATCAGTCACCAAACATAGACACTATAGCATATGCCAGCAAGATGGTGCTGAAAGGGCCAGAATATAGCTGTCTCGGGGAAAAATATACCAATGCCTGGCAAACATGGAGGTGGAAGCTCACGGTCAGCTATTAGATGGAACACAGGGTTCCCAAGGAAGAAGGAGCTAGAGAAAGTACCCAAGGAGCTGAAGGGGTCTTCAACCCTATAGGTGGAAGAAGAACCATGAACTAACTAGTACCCCCTGGGCTCGTGTCTCTAGCTGCATATATAGAAGAGGATGGCTTAGTTGGCCATCAGTGGGAAGAGAGGCCCCTTGGTTATGCAGACTTTATATGCCCCAATACAGGGGAACGCTGGGGCCAGGGGGTGGGAGTGGATGGGTGGGGGAGCAGGGCCGGGAGGGGGGAGGGTATAGGGAACTTTCTGGATAACACTTGAAATGTAAATGAAGAAAATATCTAATAAAAGTTGAAAGAAAAAAAAAAGAGTATATCTTGGTAGATTTTTTTCTTTGACCACTATGAAGTGTCCTTCCTTATGTTTTTTTTATAACTTTTGGTTGAAAGTTGATTTTATTCAATATTAGAATGGTACTCCAGGTTCTTTTTTTAGATCATTTGCTTAGAAAATTGTTTTCCAACAGTGTATTCTGAGGTAGTGTCTGCCTTTGTCACTGAGGTATGTTTTCTGTATGCATCAAAATGCTAGGTCCTATTTATGTATCCAGTATGTTAGTCTATGTCTTTTTGCGGGAATTGAGTCCATTGATGTTAAGAGATATTAAGGAAAGGGATTTTTACTTCCTGTTATTTTTGTTGTTAGAGGTGGTATCATGTTTCTGTGGCTATCTTCTTTTGGGTTTGTTGAAAGATTGCTTTCTTGCTTTTTCTAGGGTGTAGTTTCCCTCCTTATGTCAGTGTTTTCCACCTTTTATCCTTTCTCGGGCTGGATATATGGAAAGATATTGTGTGGATTTGATTTTGTCATGGAATATGTTGGTCTCTCCATCTACACTAACTGAGAGTTTTGCTGAGAATAGTAACTTGGGCTGGCATTTGTGTTCTCTTAGGGTCTGTATGACATTTGCCCAGGATCTTCTAGCTTTCATAGTCTCTGGCAAGAAGTGTGGTATACTTCTGATAGGTCTGCCATGATATGTTATTTGACTTTATGGCTTTTAATATTCTTTCTTTGTTTAATGCATTTGGTATTTTGATTATTATATCACAGGAGGGATTTCTTTTCTGGTCCAGTCTATTTGGAGTTCTGTAGGCTTCCTGTATGTTCATAGGCATCTCTTTCTTTAGGTTAGGGAAGTTTTCTTCTGCAATTTTGTTGAATATATTTACTGGCCCTTTAAGTTGGCTACCTTCGCTCTCTTATACACCTTTTATCCTTACGTTTGGTCTTCTCATTGTGTCCTGGATTTCCTGGATGTTTTGAGTTAGGAGATTTTTGCTTTTTGCATTTTCTTTGACTGTTGTGTAAGTGTTATCTAAGGTATCTTCTGCACCTGAGATTTTCTCTTCTACCTCTTGTATTCTGTTGGTGATGCTTGCATCTATGACTCCTGATCTCTTTCCTAGGTTTCCTAACTCGAGATTACCTCCTCTTGTGATTTATTTTTTGTTTCTTTTTCCAATTTTAGATCTTAGAAGGTTTTATTCATTTCCTTCACTGTTAGATTGTGTTTTCCTGTAACCCTTTCAGGGATTTTTGTGTTTCATCTTTAAGGGCTTCAGGCTGTTTACCTGTGTTCTTCTGTATTTCTTTAAGGGACTTGTTTATGTCCTTCTTAAAGTCTTCTATCACCATCATCAGAAGTGATTTTAAATCTGAATCTTGCTTTTCTCATATGATGGTATATATAGGACTTGCTATGGTGGGAGAATTGGGTTCTGATAATGCCAAGTAACCTTGGTTTCTGTTGTTTAATGTTCTTAAGCTTGCCTCCTGCCATCTGATTATATCTATTGCTACCTGCCCTTGATATATCTGATTGGAGCCTTTCCTTCCTGTGATCCTGGTTGTGTCAGAACTCCTCAGAATCCAGCTGTCTCTGTGATCCTGTGATTCTGGGATCCTGTGATCCTGAGATCCTGGGTTTTCAGAGCTCCTGTGAGTCAAGCTTGACTTATGATATTTTCCTCTTATGATTAAATTATTTGAATATATTTAATCATTGTAGTGCTTTCTACTGTCTTTAAGACTTACTATAGTCAACACATCTTATGTTTTGATCAAAATTAAAGTTAGTATATGATACTCCTACATACTCCACTACAGCCACTTGGAAAACCTCTCTATTATTATAGCAAATACTATGTATTTGGTGTTCATCCTAACTGACTAGTATGTTTATTCTTCAACATGTTGTTTGTATCTCTTTGTTCACCCGCAAATATGGCATCTTGTATATTTCTCCACAGATTCTGAATAACATTTTTTTACCACAGACAATTTTTTTTCAAAGCACATGCAATATTTTACTGTCAAAACAAGTGCATGGGGTCCTGAAAAGATGGTTCAGTGGCTAAGATCACTGGTTCCTTTTCAAGAAGACATAGGTGTTATCCTATAAACCATTGGGGTTCACAACTGATAATAACTTCTAGTGTAAGGAATCAGATGCTTTCTACTAGCCTTTGTGGGCACCAGGAATGTAATTACGCACAGACACACATGCAAGTAAAATACCAACACACATAAAATAATAAATAAATATCATTTGCTTTTTTTCCAAATTTTTTATTAGATATTTTCTTTTTTTTTCAACTTTTATTAGATATTTTCTTCATTTACATTACAAGTGTTATCCAGAAAGTTCCCTATACCTTCCCCCTCCCGGCCCTGCTCGCCTACCCATCCGCTCCCAATTCTTGGCCCTGGCATTCCCCTGTACTGGGGCATATAAAGTCTGCATGAACAAAGGGCCTCTCTTCCCACTGATGGCCAACTAGGCCATCCTCTTCTATATATGCAGCTAGAGACATGAGCTCAGGGGGTACTAGTTAGTTCATGTTATTCTTCCACCTATATGGTTGAAGACCCCTTCAGCTCCTTGGGTACTTTCTCTAGCTCCTTCTTCCTTGGGAATCCTGTGTTCCTTCTAAAAGCTGACTGTGAGCTTCCACCTGCATGTTTGCCAGGCATTGGTATATTTTCCCCCGAGAGAGCTATATCTGGGCCCTTTCAGCACCATCTTGCTGGCATATGCTATAGTGTCTATGTTTGGTGGCTGATTGTGGGATGGATCCCTGTCAGCTGCAGTCATTGGGTCCATCCTTTGGAATCAGCTTCACACATGATCTCTTTAACTCTTTCAATGTGTGCTTTGTTCTTAATTCTAGGAAGGGGTGATGTGTCCACATTTTGATCTTCCTTCTTCTTGAGTATCATGTGTTTAGTAAATTGTATCTTGGGTAGTATAGGTTTCTGGGCTAAGATCCACATATCAGTGAGTACATGTTATGTGAGTTCTTTTGTGAATTGGTTACTTCACTCAGGATGATGGCCTCCAGATGCATCCATTTGCCTAGGAATTTCATATATTTTTGTTTTTAATAGCGGAGTAGTACTCCATTGAGTAAATATAACAAATTTTTTGTATCCATTCCTCTGTTGAGGGACATCTGGATTCTTTCCAGTTTCTGGCTATTATGAATAAGGCTGCTATGAACATAGTGGAACATGTGTCCTTGTTACCAGATGGAATATCTTCTGGATATATGCCCAGGAGAGGTATTGCAGGATCTTCCAGTAGTACTATGTCCAATTTTCTGAGGAACCGCCAGACTGATTTCCAGAGTGGTTGAACCAGCTTGCATTCCCACCAACAATGGAGGAGTGTTCCCCTTTATCCACATCCACACCAGCATCTGTTGTCACCTGAATTTTTGATCTTAGCCATTCTTACTGGTGTGAGGTGGAACCTCAGGGTTGTTTTTATCTGCATTTCCCTGATGATTAAGGATGTTGAACATTTTTTCAAGTGCTTCTCAGCCATTCGGTATTCCTCAGTTGAGAATTCGTTGTTTAACTCTGTGCCCCACATTTAATGGGGATATTTGAATTTCTGGTGTCCACCTTCTTGAGTTTTTTATATATATTGGATATCAGTCCCCTATCTGATTTAGGATTGGTAAAGATCCTTTCCCAAGCCATTGGTGGCCCTTTTGTCCTGTTGACAGTATCTTTTGTCTTAGAGAAGCTTTGCAACTTTATGAGGTCCCATTTGTCAATTCTTGATCTTACAGTATAAGCCTTTGCTGTTTTGTTCAGGAATTTTTCCCCAGTGCCCATATCTTCGAGGCTTTTCCCCACTTTCTCCTCTATTAGTTTCAGTGTCTCTGGTTTTATGTGGAGGTCCTTCAACCACTTAGACTTGACCTTAGTGCAAGGAGATAAGAATGGATCAATTCCCAGTCTTCTACATGATAACTGCCAGTTGTGCCAGCACCATTTGTTGAAAAGGCTGTCTTTTTTCCACTGGATAGTTTTAGCTCCCTTGTCAAAGATCAAGTGAGCATAGGTGTGTGGATTCATTTCTGGGTCTTCGATCCTATTCCATTGATCTATCTGTCTGTTGCTGTACCAGTACCATGCAGTTTTTTGTTACGATTGCTCTGTAGTACAGCTTGAGGTCAGGCATGGTGATTCCACCAGAGGTTCTTTTACTGTTGAGAAGAGTTTTCTCTAGTATAGGTTTATTGTTATTCAAGATGAACTTGCTAATTGTCTTTTCTAGATCCTTGAAGAATTGAGTTGAAATTTTGATGGGGATTGAATTGAATCTGTAGATAGCTTTTGGCATGATAGCCATTTTTACTATATTGATTCTGCCAATCCATGAGCATGGGAGATCCTTCCATCTTCTGAGATCATCCTCAATTTCTTTCTTCAGAGACTTGAAGTTCTTGTCATACAAATCTTTCACTTCCTTCGTAAGAGTCACTCCAAGATATTTAATATTGTTAGTGACTATTGTGAAGTGTGATGTTTCCCTGATCTCTTTCTCAGCCAGTTCATCCTTTGTATAGAGAAAAGCCATCGATTGGTTTCAGTTGATTCTATATCCAGCTACTGCATTAAAGCTGTTTATCAGGTTTAGGAGTTCTCTGGTGGAGTTTTGGGGGTCATTTATATATACTATCATATCATCTGCAAATAGTGATAATTTGAGTTCTTACTTTCCAATTTTTATCCCCTTGACCTCCTTTTGTTGTCGAATCTCTCTGGCTAGGACTTCAAGTACTATATTGAATAGGTAGGGAGAAAGTGGGCAGCCTTGTCTGGTCCATGATTTTAGTGGGATTGCTTCCAGTTTCTCTCCATTTAGTTTGATGTTGGCTACTGGTTTGCTGTAGATTGCTTTTATCATGTTTAGGTAAGGGCCTTGAATTCCTGATCTTTCCAAGACCTTTATCATGAATGGGTATTGGATTTTGTCAAATGCTTTCTCAGCATCTAAGGAGATGATCATGTGGTTTTTATCTTTGAGTTTGTTTATATAGTGTATTACGTTGATGGATTTCCATATATTAAACCATCCCTGCATTCCTGGGATGAAGCCTACTTAGTCATGATGGATGATCGTTTTGATGTGTTCTTGGATTCAGTTGGCAAGAATTTTGTTGAGTATTATTGCGTCAATATTCATAAGGGAAATTGGTCTGAAGTTCTCTATCTTTGTTGTGTCTTTATGTGGTTTAGGTATCAGAGTAATTGTGGCTTCATAGAATGAATTGGGTAGTGTACCTTCAGATTCTATTTTGTTGAATACTTTGAGAAGGACTGGAACTAGGTCTTCTTTTAAGGTCTGATAGAACTCTGCACTAAACCCATCTGGTCCTGGGCTTTTTTTGGTTGGGAGACTATTAATGACTGCTTCTATTTCTTTAGGATATATAGGGCTGTTTAGGTCATTAATCTGATCCTGGTTTAACTTTGGAACTTGGTATCTGTCTAGAAAGTTATCCATTTCATCCAGATTTTCCAGTTTTTTTGAATATANTAGTTTCTGTTTCCAGGATCTGTCCATTGATGAGAGTGGGGTGTTGAAGTCTCCCACTATTATTGTGTGAGGTGCAATGTGTGTTTTAAGCTTTACTAAAGTTTCTTTAATGAAAGTGGCTGCCCTTGCATTTGGAGCATAGATATTCAGAATTGAAAGTTCCTCTTGGAAGATTTTGCCTTTGATGAGTATGAAGTGCAGCTCTTTGTCTCTTTTGATAATTTTGAGTTGAAAGTCTATTTTATTTGATATTAGAATGGCTACCCCAGCTTTTTTCTTCGGGCCGTTTGCTTGGAATATTGTTTTCCAGCCTTTCACTCTGAGGTGGTGTCTGTTGTTTTTCCTGAGGTGTGTTTCTTGTAGACAACAAAATGTCCGGTACTGTTTGTGTAGCCAGTCTGATAGTCTATGCCTTTTTATCAGAGAATTCAGTCCACTGATATTAAGTGATATTAAGGAACAGTAATTGTTGCTTCCTGTCAATTTTGTTTTTAGAGTTGGGATTCTGTTCTTGTGGCTGTCTTCTTTTAGGTTTGTTGAAGGATTACTTTCTTGCTTTCTCTAGGGCAGAGTTTCTGTACTTGTATTGGTGTTTTTCTGTTATTATCCTTTGAAGGGCTGGATTTGGTCTATGGTAAATGAGAGTTTTGCTGGGTATAGTAGCCTGGGCTGGCATTTGTGTTCTCTTAGTGTCTGTATAATCTCTGTCCATGATCTTCTGGCTTTCATAGTCTCTGGAGAGAAGTCTGGAGTAATTCTGATAGGCCTGCCCTTATATGTTACTTGACCTTTTTCCCTTGATGCCTTTAATATTCTGTCTTTATTTAGTACGTTTGTTGTTCTGATTATTATGTGTAGGGAGGAATTTCTTTTCTGATCCAGCCTATTTGGAGTTCTATAGGCTTCTTGTATGTTTATGGGCATCTCATTCTTTAGGTATGGAAAGTTTTCTTCTATTATTTTGTTGAAGATATTTGCTGGCCCTTTAGTTTGACAGTCTTCCTTCTCATCTACTCCTATTATCCTTAAGTTTGGTCTTCTCATTGTGTCCTGGATTTCCTGGATATTTTGTGTTAGGATCTTTTTGCATTTAGCATTTTCTTTGATTGTCTTGTCTATGCTCCCTATAGAATCCTCTGTGCCTGAGATTCTCTCTTCTATCTCTTGTATTCTGTTGCTGATGCTCATATCTATGGTTCCTGACTTTTTTCCTATGGTTTCTATTTCCAGGGTTATCTCCTTTTGGTTTTTCTTAATTGTTTCTACTTCCATTTTTAGGTCCTGGATGGTTTTGTTCCATTCCATCACCTGTTTGGTATTGTTTTCCTGTAACTCTCTAAGTATTTCCTCTTTAAATGCTTCTAGTTTTTTATCTGTGTTTTCCTGTAACTCTCTAAGTTTTCCTCTTTAAATGCTTCTAGTTGTTTATCTGTGTTTTCCTGTATTTCCTTCTTATAGTCCTCCATCATCATCATGACCAGTGAGTTTATATCCATGTCCTGCTTTTCTGGTGTGCTGTTGTATGTAGGACTTGATGTGGTGGGTGAGTTTGGGTCTGGTGATGCCAAGTACCCTTGGATTCTGTTGCTTCTGTTCTTACCCTTGCCTCCTGCCATCTCTGCCCGAGGAGACCTGGCATTGGTGCAGACCAGAAAGGACCCGCTGTTCTGCCCTGGGCCTTTATCAATCTCCTGGCTGATGTCTCAAGTTCCACGAGATTGGGCCTGAACAGAGGCTGTGTTACCCTGCTCACCTCAGGTCCCAAGATAGCTTGGGGAGACACAAAAGAGCCTAGGAGAGTGCACAGCACCTGTGGCCCGAGACAGGAGCTGGTGCTGGGCAGGCAGGACATGACTGGAAGGGAGGGGCTGTTCTGCCCTGGGCCACTATCAATCTCCTGGCTGGTGTCTCAGGTTTTAAGAGATTTGGCTAAAACAGAGGCTTTGTCCCCCTGCTCACTTGAGGTCCCCAGATAGCTTGGAGGGTCCTAAAGGAGCCTAAGAGAGTGCACAGCGCCTGAGGCCTGAGCCCTGAGCTCCTGATGTGATCTTAAAGTCCTGGGAGTTGCTGGGCTCAGTGGAAAGATGGCAGGGTGGAGGGTGCTCTGGCTGGGAGAGGCCTAGCCTCTGGTGGGGCAGAGTTCTTGGATCCTGCCCCTGAGGGAAACTGCTGACCCACTGCTCCCAACACCACCTATGCACTGCACTCACATGTAACCCCGATGCGATCTTAAAGTCCTGGGGTGTGTGAAGCCCAGGACAGGACCCAGCTGAGTCCACTGGGCTCAGAGGAAAGATGGTGGTATTAGATATTTTCTTAATTTACATTTCTAATGTTATTCCGAAAGTCCACTCCCCCTCCCCCCTCCCTGCTCCCCTGCCCACCCACTCCCACTTCTTGGCCCTGGAATTCCCCTGTATTGGGGCATATAAAGATTGCAGTACCAAGGGGCCACTCTTTCCAACGATGGCCGACTAGGCCATCTTCTGCTACATATGCAGCTAGAGACACAAGTTCTGGGGGTTCTGGTTAGTTCATACTGTTGATCCTCTTCTAGTACTGCAGACCCCTTCAGCTCCTGGCGTTCTATCTCTAGCTTCTCCATTGTGGGCCCTGTGTTCCATCTTATAGATGATTATGAGCATCCACTTCTGTACGAGACAGCTATATCAGGGTCCCTTAAGTAGGCACTAGCTGTCCTATGCCATAGTGTCTGAGTTTAATGACTGATTATGGGATGGATCCCCGCCCCCCCCCCGGTGGGATAGTCTCTGTATGGTCCATCCTTTCATCTTAACTCCAAACTTTGTCTCTGTAACTCCTTTCGTGGGTATTTTGTTTCCTATTCACAGGAGGAATGAAGTATCCATGTGCTGGTCTTCCTTCTTCATTTTCTTGTTTTTTGCAAATTGTATCTTGGGTATTCTAAGTTTCTGGGCTAATATCCACTTATCAGTGAGTGCATATCCAATGACTTCTTTTGTGATTGGGTTACCTCACTAAGGATTATATCCTCCAGATACATCGCTTTGCTCAAGAATTTCATAAATTCATTTTTTAAATAGCAGAATAGTACTCCATTGTGTAAATGTACCACATTTTCTGTATCCATTTCTCTGTTGAGGGACATCTGGGTTCTTTCCAGCTTCTGGCTATTATAAATAAGGCTGCTATGAACATAGTGGAATATGTGTCCTTTTTACCAGTTGGAACATTTTCCGGTTATATGCCCAGGAAAGGTATTGCTGGATCCTTGGAAGTACTATGTCCAATTTTCTGAGATAACGCCAGACTGACTTCCAGAGTGGTTGTAGAAGCTTGCAATCCCACCAGCAATGGAGGAGTGTTCCTCTTTCTCCACATCCTTGCCATATCATTTGCTTATATGGTAATTTGATTTATTTATGTCCTCCACATTTTATAATTTTTTATTAAATATTTTCTGAATTTACATTTCAAATGCTATCCCAAAAGTCCCCTATATTCCCCCCCCCCGACCAACTCCCCTACCCACCCACTCCCTCTTCTTGGCTCTGGTGTTCTACTGTACTTGGGCATATAAAGTTTGCAAGACCAAGGGGCCTCTCTTCCTAATAATGGCCAACTAGGCCATCTTATGTAGCAAAATTAAGTAATTCAAAATTGATAGCCTATCTGTGTCACTAAAATTATCTAGTTTTAGACCACTTTCAAAAATATATTGCTACTTTATATATCCATGACAGATCACAGTGTGCCTTCCTTATCTGATATTCTCAATGCTTACTTTTGCCCCCTGACACCTGAGGGGCATTGGTAAAGTCTTTAAGCAGAGAAATGATTAGATGGAATTTGGGATCATGCTTCATATCATATCATATTTCAGTTTTAGACTGACAAAATGATCAGAATACAGATGGAAGAACAATAGCAGGTAATTTGGAGAGTATTTTCACATTGTTGTTTGAAGACAATACCTAAAATGCTTCTTGTAAGAATGGGGTGGGGGAGTAGATTTGAGTTGTAATTAGAAGGTTTAGCCAACTGAATCTTGACAGTAAAGGAACTGAATAGAGGAGTGAAAACATCGATGGTCAGAGATCTCTTAGAGGTTTCTTAATTGTGGAAAAAGGTGAACAGTTGGGATATTTTCATATATTTCAAAGCCACAGAGGTGTGCAAAGTTTGAGGAGAAAAGTTAGTTAGTTTGGATATGACAGATGTGTGGTGCCTGTAAAAATTAAAAGAGAAAAAATGCCCATGGCATTGTATTGTATTAGATAATTTTTTTTTCTCACATTCCTCCAAGGAGTTAGAAGATCATAGTCTCCCATAAAATCTAATACATAGACAGTCACTAAGCAGTTGCTTAAATATAGTTGTTGGACTTGATTTGCAAAAACTCTACCTCAGACCACCCACAACAGCCACCTGGGCAAGAAGAATAGGAAGGAAGTGTTCATCTAGCATGACAGAGCTGGGCTGCAGTCTGCAAATTATCCCTGCTGTCAGCTAAGTTCCTTGTGCTTCTGAGCAGATGCCTAGAGAGAAGGTGGGCCTACACCATCTACAGAGGCGGCTTGGTTGTCATGGCTGCGAATTGTGCTGCAGCAGAGCAGCCTCTCCCAGACACACTTGCTTCCTTCTGTGGAGCTATGCTATGGCCAAGGCACATCTGTGGCCCTGAAAGAAAAGTGAGTTGAGTTGAGATGAAGGAACTAGCGATTTCTTCAGTGGAAATTTAAATAATAGGCAAAACAGCTCTTCAATGTTGTACCCAATTACAGCACAGCCCAATCAACTGGCATTTGTTGCAGTAAATGGACTATTTAGGGTGCATTTTAAAATAGGGCTTGCATCTCTTGCTAAGATGATTTTACTGTACAATAGTGCCATATTGTTGCTGTATTTAAAGTACTCATTTTGAGAGTACAGAGACTGTGACAGCAACTTAGAAAAACTTTTCCACTCGCCACTTATTATTTGTCCTTTAGGAAGATACAAGTCCATTTTGCTTTTTGGACAGGCAATATGTTCTCCACAAGCAAATTAAATCCAACCCTTTACCCTTTAAAGTCCACAGAAAGCCTACTCTGACTAGATCAGGTTTATCTTCACAGTTATTCCATAATTAGCACCACAGAAAATAGCCTTCTTATAGATAATGTGTTAATTTTCTAGTATAAGGAACTGGTAATTAGCTAATTGAGTAACTAGTAAAGACTGTGAGACCTAGGAGATGTACCAGAATGCAAAAGTGCAAAGAATGTGATAGATAAATAAGCAGAAGACAGGTAAGATTTATTTGGAAATGGACACACAATTGTGTGTGAATGAACCTTGGAAGGGGAGGTGCAATACATAAATGCAGTGTTGGTTCTGATGCTAACCACCTGGGAAATCTAGGAAAGAACCAAGATCTCTGGATCTTGATTTTCCCACCTGAAAACTGATGGGATGATGAATGACAGGAAAAAAATGTTAATTCTTTGCCTAAGCCTATTTAGACACACAGCTTTCACATCAGTCTCCCACTATCCCTGTAATTACCTTTAGCAGAATAAATTCTCCAGTAAAGTTGGTGTCTCTGCTTTTTCTGACAAACACACACACACACACACACACACACACACACACACACACACACCTGTCTACCCATCTATAAGGAAATGAATTTGGGGGAGAATTAGTGTGCTGGCACACATCTATAGCCACAGCTCTCACAAGTCAGGATCAGGCTATGATTTGAAGCGAGCCAAGTCAAATATCTAAAAGTAAAAAATGGTTGTAGTAGTAGTAGTAGTAGTAGTAGTAGTAGTAGTAGTAGTAGTAATGGAATTATGATCAGGGAAATTGACATGCATCAATATAAAATGTCAAAGCTGGTAGTTTCTTGTTACATTACTTTCTGGAGGCAGTAGTGGAGAGTAATCCTAGGATTAAATGCATTCTAGGCAAGTGCTGATGTGTTTTAAAAAAGCAACTATGTCCTTGTATGTCTGAAGTTTTTCATCTATAAAATAAGCTAATGATACTAATCTGCTTCATTTGATTATTGGGATCCAATGAGATAATGTTCATAAAGTATTTGCCACTTGGTACAGTGCCTTTACATAGGAACCACTTAACAAATATTATCTTTAAGGGCTTTCAACATAATTAAGGAGTCACATTATGCTCAGGATTGTACGAGTGTAAAATATGCTAAGTGACATTCATAATATTGTCTCTGAATGCCTTGTATGAAATGCCCCATTGGATGTAATATTCATCATTTGTCTCCAACCTTGCAAAATGGCTCATTTTAGTTCCTACTACCTTATAAGTCATTTTTAAAACCAATGCATTATACTTTACATATTGACTTTCTATTTCACATCATTTAAGTTGGAACACAGGGTTCCCAAGGAAGGAGCTAGAGAAAGTACCCAAGGAGCTGAAGGGGTCTTCAACCCTATAGGTGGAAGAATAACATGAACTAACTTGTACCCCCTGAGCTCATGTCTCTAGCTACATATATAGAAGAGGATGGCTTAGTTGGCCATCATTGGGAAGAGAGGCCCCTTGGTCATGCAGACTTTATATGTCCCAGTACAGGGGAATGCCAGGGCCAAGATGTGGGAGCGGGTGGGTAGGGGAGCAGGGCCGGGAGGGGGGAGGGTATAGGGAACTTTCTGGATAACACTTGAAATGTAAATGAATAAATTATCTAATAAATGTTGGAAAAAAAAAAGAATGGGAGATAATAAAGTTCCCCTGCCTTTGCCTTTTCTCCTCCTATCCTTAAACCCTAAGCTGACTGATACTTTTACTTCTCCTTTATTAATCAGATTTCTCTAAAAATCCATGCTTGGCTCATTATGGCAGTTAACACAGAAACAAGGTTTCTAATGCTTCGTAATGATACAAACCATAAAGGTTAATAGAAATAGACTCTATAATTGTAATAGACTCTATAACTGTAGATTGGAATCCTACTGTACAGAGTTCATTATTTGAGAGAATTTTTGCTTTGTTTTGATTTCACATGGTGTGTTTCAATCATATTCATCTTCCAACTCTCTTCTCTAAGTCCTCCCTGATCTTTGCATATCTCCCTTCCTACTCCAACTTCATGTTCTTTTTTTTTTCCAATAACACCACAGAGTAAAAATTTGTGCTACCCATTAATTCATATTTATGGGACTGTCCCCTGTGGTATGGTTGTCCTACTAGGGACCTCAACCTTAAAGAAAATTCTCTTTCCCCTGGAAGCTCTCAACTGGCCATAGAGCCTCAGTTAGGAGAGGGATCTCATAAACTCCTCCCACTCCATACAAGAATATTGACTGCTTGTACTTGTACAAGTCAGGAGGAGGCAAACAGAACTGATGTGACTTCATAAGTGCAGCTGTCCTGTCATGTTCAGAAAACCTTTGTAACTCTTACCTCTCTGCCTTTTTCTCTTATGATCTTTATGCCCTTTTACCTGAGTCGTGAGGAAGGCTCTGATATAGATGTATCATTTGTGGGTGAGAACTCTACTGACACTAATTCTTTGGACTTTGATCAGTTATGAATAACTATGGTTACTGTCATCCAGTGAACAAAGAAATATCTCTGATGAGGTCTAAGAGTTAAACTAACGTATTGATAGAGAAATACAAATTTAGAAGGCATTTTGACACACACACACCAACTGATTCAAATACATTGCATGAAGAATAAGTGAGAATATAATTTAGTGTCAAACTCAGTGGAACAGAATTTTCTTTAAACTTAAATTCAGATGTTCAAGAACTTTGAGTTCTTACCTAAACCAGTTACATAATGAGAGTCTTTGTCATAAAACTTAAGCCTTTGGCTATTATGCCTGGATTTAATCCTTAGCACTGAAAATTAATTAATTAAATACATATATGTATACCAGAATTCAGGCTCATTTTGATATTCTAAAACATCAATATATTCACAAGTACACGTTTTGATAAACCACATAGCATTTAATGTATTTTGTAAAATATGCATTCTTTTATTCTTTTAATTTTACAATGTAAATCTTGTAGTATTTCAGAAATCATAGATAGGCAATCTATCTTTTAAAATCAATTTGCATTGTTTTTGTCTATTAAGTTACTGACATAAAAGAACATTAGCCAAGAATGCTTTAGTTGCGGAGTTTCGAGGACTGTGATAGCAGCCAATCAGCATTTTGTTGCATGGAAATGAGAGAGCTTAGGTCATTGAAAAATGTTTCCAGTTTTTATGGGTATACTTTTAAAAATTCATTGTTCCTTCATGTCAGTTTAGATAACAATTTTATTTAAATAATATTTAAATAATATTTCCTAATTTATAATATTTAAATAATATTATAAATTGCAGCATGGATTTTAGATGCCAGTTTGCTTGACTCTGAATTAATTCTCAAAAATATTTGTAACTCATTCTTGCTTCTTTAGCTAGCATCTTTAAATATCTTCATTTACTGTTTTATTGAAGAATAGAGGAGGTTAACAGTGAGTTCTGAAAAGAGTTTCTTAACAAAGAAAGGTTATTGGAGGTAAGAAAAAAGTGAGAAGATTTAAGCTATAATATAAAATGGAGGTGCTCTGGAAATAAGAAACAAAGCATTTCAATTTTCTTCTGCTCTATAGAAAATCGACCAAAACATAAAATGATATTATTTGAGTCTGGGCAGGAAGGAAGATTATAAAAAGTACCACTTTAACGTGTAAATTTATTAGTAAGAAATTGACCTGCTGGTTTCTGGTAAAACCTTGCTGGTACTCCAGGGAAGTAAGACACTCTAATTGTTTGTCTCAGCTCTTAAAGGAATTTACAGAATACCTCTTCTTCAAGACTTGATTTGTCTAATACACTCTGTACTTTGAAAAAAGGTACCACATTTTCTCCAACTCATAACTGCAGTAAGCAGTAAGTAATGCTAACTGCTTAACTTTACTGCATGGCTGCAAATTGATATCATATATCTTTATCTACATCTATATCTACATCTAAGCCCATATCTAAACTACAAACGTGGTGTGTGTGTGTGTGTGTGTGTGTGTGTGTGTGTGTGTGTGTGTGTATGTGTGTGTAATTAAAATATTAAATACTATTTAGAAGACTGGATACAAAAGCTTCATTCATAGAAAAAAATCTTAGTTTAGGACTATTGGATTAAGAGCAGTGATGATAAGACTTCTGGCTACAGATGCCTTCCCTCTAGAAAGCAATTGCCTTACTTTTTCAAACAAAAGTAATAAAAATGACAAGGTAATTTACAGTTAAAAAAAAAACTTAAGGATACATCGACGAATAAAGAATTATGATTTACATATTAATCCAACCAATACAAATCGTTACCAAGAAAAATTAATATATCAAGTTAAAACAATTAGAATTTTCTTTTATTTCCATCACAGTTTCTTATTGACGAGCATGCTCAAAGTAGTTATTAATTTATTTGAAATGTTGCATCAATTTCTTATCCTAACTTATGGGACAGTATTTTATTAATTTGCCAATATTTGTGAAGATTCTGCTTTTATATGCTTATTCATTGAACAGTTAATGTCTAATAAACTTACATGCTATGAAGTTACTCCAACTAGAGGACATTATGAGTGTAAATTTTAATAGGTTGTAGGAAATCTGAAATCTCAAATTATCTGTTCTGTCAATTTCACCTTTGAATATATATATATATATATATATATATATATATATATATATATATATATATATAT
>LR749493.1:2182356-2240203 GCA_902729485.2 Mus minutoides
TCTGGAAGAAAAAAAAAAAACAAAGACAGAAGTATCTGCCTATTTTTGGTATGTTTTCTTGGATGAAAAAATACCTTCACACTATACATGGAAGGTTCTATGGGGAAAGTGAGTTAATGTTTCCAATATTTCCGTCAATTCATTTTCTATCAGTTCTAACACTAATTGTAACATGGATACTCTAAATCCAAATTTCTTTTCAACTAGGCTTTGATTGCAGTTACAAAAGGGAAAACTATATGGTATCACTAATTATTTAGAAATAACTATATTATGTCTAAATTTTAAACATAAGTTATATGTGCACAAATTTCGGAAGGTGGAATTCACAATTATTGAAGTACAGATTGGGGAAATTGAGGGGATGACGGGAGAATTGCATTGTCTTGTTTTATATTCTGTTCTCATTCTGCCTATATGTGATAGCAGCTTTGTTGCCAGCCAAATAGCTTCTGAAAATGACACGTTCACAATAAATTCTACTTGCCAAGCTGAAATATAGACTCTGCAATGGAGGTATATGATGGGTCTAAGCCTTTGATTGATTTTCCACTATATATACCATTTCTACTTGATTTCTTTTCCATAGAATTCATAAAACGAAGAGATCCCAGGTGCTTTTGATTTTCCTCGTATTCAATTATCCATTTTGAATTCTGCACACAAATAAATAGCTCTAGGATATAATCTCAATAAGTTTTTAATTTAAAATTTTCATGCCAAAAAAGAAAGAACATAACCACGACCTATAAAATATATCTATTTATATGTCATATATAATTTTTGAACATAACTTTTTCTGATATGATGCACTGGCATACAATATTTAGTGCTGTGATAACAGTATCCTGGCTGTGGTTTGAAATGAGTAGAGTTAATTCTCACAACTTGTCTATTTTATGTTCTACCACTTAGAATACAATAAGATGTAGTAAAATATATTAGTGCAAGTTGGAAAAGGCATGGTAAAATCATATTTTTATACCGCCATTTACTTCAGGGTTTCACATATATGAACAATCACTCTTTATCTTTCCACTTTAATTTACATCCTTTTCTCATGTTTGATCCCTATCTGACCCATATTCTGAGTGTATTTCATTTTGCTCACAGCATTTTAACTGCTCTGAAATATTTGAAATAGGTTTTCTGTGGGACCATGACAGGCAGCCTGTTTTGGTGGAGTGAGGCTTGCTCCAGAGACACAGTAGAAACTCTATAAGGGATGGAACAGTGAGCCACATTCCCAGAGACAGGTGCCTGACACCACTGGGCCCCCAACTCCATAATCCTGTGATTATAAGTCACAAAGAAAATGTCCCAAACTCCTGGCATTCTGGCTAGACTCTACCCCCTCAGTTACCTGACAATAGCCAGGTATGCTCCTCCCCAGTTACCTGGCAATAACAAGGCACCCCTGCCCACTATAAAAGGGGCTGCTTGGCCCCTCCTCACTCTCTTAAGCCCTCACCTTTCTTAGTCTCATCTCTAGCTCTCCTTTTCTCCCTCCTTTCCCCCTTCCCTCCACATGGCTATGGATGACCTCTCTCTTTTACCTTCTCTCTTTCTCTGTCTTTCTACAATAAAGCTCTAAAACCATAGACCATCTCTGCTCATCAAGGCTCACCATACTTGAACGATGGGATAGGCTTTCCCCTAAAAAGCCTTGTTTAACCTCCGGACAGAAGGACTTTCTGCCCTCCAGCCACTGACCAGACTAAGGGCTCTGTCCCACATGAGAACCACCCAACACCCCCTCTTTCCCTGCCCTCTCCTCTCTTCAGCCCTGAGGCTGGCCAAGCCAGCCTTGGAGCTACCACTTTGTTCTTAGCTCTTCCATGGTGTCCAACAGCCTCTCGGATACCCAAGACTGAGAACCTGTTATCTCTGGGCTCCATGAGGCCCAGAGACCTCAGACTGTCCCTTGTTCACCCCCCATGGGGTAGGCTTCATGGCTTCCCATAGCCAGACATTAACCCGAGGCCACATGGAAAACTTGTAGCAGTCCTCCACATCTACCTGCTCTGAGCACTGGAACTCTAGTGGGATGCAGGTTTTCTCCCACTCTCTTTGTTCCCCCATGCCTCCTACCTGACAGTTTTGTTTTGTTTTGTTTTGTTTTGTTTGTTTTGTTTTGTTTTGTTTTTTATCTACATAGGGTTTATAGTTTGGATCTACTATTACTATAATTTTTTTCTCATGAAAATGTGATGCCATTGGTAGGGAAAGTTTTCAAGTGATTTTTTTTTTCTCATAATGGGGAGACAATATTCTCATCTGTTTCATTTACGAAAATAAATGTACCAATGTCTACTCAGTAATTAAAGGAGCAACCTGATGGACTTCAATTTTAAAATAAAATATGAAAATTCTATGCCATGGTTCTAGGTTTATTAACTTTAGAGAGAAAGATTTATTGTTCCATTCTTTACTCTACATATTTACACTGATATGAATAAGAATCTTTACAGTGAAACTCTTTCTGCAAAGACTAATTGACTGATTAGAACTGCAGTAATTAGAAGGAGTTAGAATATTTCAGATTCAGCCATTAGGAATTCGTCACTTGAGAATTCTTTTTTTAGCTCAGTGCCCCATTTTTTAATGAGGTTATTTGATTTTCTAGTGTTCACCTTCTTGAGTTCTTTCTATATATTGGATATTAGTCCCCTATCTGATTTAGGATTGGTAAAGATCCTTTCCCAAAATGTTGGTGTTCTTTTTGTCTTATTGACAATAACTTTTGCCTTACAGAAGCTTTGCAACTTTACGAGGTCCCATTTGTCGATTCTTGATCTTACAGCACAAGCCATTGCTGTTCTATTCAGGAATTTTTCCCCAGTGCCCATATCTTCAAGGCTTTTCCTCACTTTCTCCTCTATAAGTTTCGGTGTCTCTGAAGTTCCTTGAACCATTTAGACTTGACCTTAGTACAAGGAAATAAGAATAGATTAATTCCCATTCCAGCACCATTTGTTGAAAATGCTGTCTTTTTTTCCACTGGATGGTTTTAGCTCCCTTGTCGAAGATCAGGTGACCATAAGTGTGTGGATTCATTTCTGGTTCTTCAATCCTGTTCCATTGATCTACCTGTCTGTCGCTGTACCAGTACCATGCAGTTTGTATTACAATTGCTCTGTAGTACAGCATGAGGTCAGGCATGGTGATTCCACCAGAGGTTCTTTTATTGTTGAGAAGAGTTTTTGCTATCCTAGGTTTTTTGTTATTCCAGATGAACTTGCAAATTGCCCTTTCTATCTCAGTGAATAATTAAGTTGGAATTTTGATGGGGATTGCATTTAATCTGTAGATTGCTTTAGGCAATATAGCCATTTTTACTATATTGATACTGCCAATCCAAGAGCATGGGAGATCTTTCCATCTTCTGAGATCTTCTTCAATTTCTTCAGAGATTTGAAGTTCTTATCATACAGATCTTTCACTTCCTTAGTTAGAGTCACACCAAGATATTTTATATTGTTTGTGACTATTGTGAAGGGTGTTGTTTCCCTAATTTCTTTCTCAGCCCATTTATCCTTTGTGTAGAGAAAGGCCATTGATTTGTTTGAGTTAATTTTATATCCAGCTACTTCACTGAAATTATCAAGTTTTGGAGTTCTCTGGTGGAGTTTTTAGGATCACTTATATATACTATCATATCATCTGCAAATAGTGATATTTTAACTTCTTCCTTTCTAATTTGTATCCCCTTGACCTCTTTTTGTTGTCGAATTGCTCTGGCTAGTACTCCAAGTACTATATTGAATAGGTAGGGAGAAAGTAGGCAGGCTTGTCTAGTCCCTGATTTTAGTGGGATTGCTTCCAGTGTCTCTCCATTTAGTTTGATGTTGGCTACTGGTTTGCTGTAGATTGCTTTTATTATGTTTAGGTATGTGCCTTGAATTCCTGCTCTTTCCAAGACTTTTATCATGAATGGGTGTTTGATTTTGTCAAATGATTTCTCAGCATCTAAAGAGATGATCATGTGGCTTTTATCTTTGAGTTTGTTTATATAGTGGATTAGCTTGATGGATTTCCATATATTAAACCATCCCTGCATCTCTGGGATGAAGCCTACTTGGTCATGATGGATGATCGTTTTGATGTGTTCTTGGATTCAGTTAGCGAGAATTTTATTGAGTATTTTTGCATCGATATTCATAAGGGAAATTGGTCTGAAGTTCTCTATCTTTGTTTTGTCTTAATGTGGTTTTAGGTATCAGAGTAATTGTGGCTTCATAGAATGAATTGGGTAGCATACCTGTACCTTCACTTTCTATTTTGTTGAATAGTCTGAGAAGAACTGGAATCAGGTCTTCTTTGAAGGTCTGATAGAACTCTGCACTAAATCCTTCTGGTCCTGGGCTTTTTTTGGTTGGGAGACTATTTTTAATGGATGATTCTATTTTTTGCAGAGATATAGGAGTGTTTAGTTCATTAATCTGATCCTCATTTAACTTTAGTACTTGGAATCGTTCTAGAAATTTGTCTATTCCATCCAGTTTTTCCCATTTTTTTTTGAACGAATGGCTGAGAAGCACCTGAAAAAATGTTCAACATCCTTAATCATCAGGGAAATGCAAATCAGAACAACCCTGAGATTCCACCTCACACCAGTCAGAATGGCTAAGATCAAAAATTCAGGTGACCCCAGATCCTGGCGTGGATGTGGAGAAAGAGGAACACTACTCCATTGTTGGTGGGACTGCAAGCTTGTACAGCCACTCTGGAAATCAGTCTGGTGGTTCCTCAGTAAATTGGACATAGTACTACCAGAGGATCCTCCAATACCTCTCCTGGGCATATATCTAGAAGTTGTTCCAACTGGTAATAAGGACATGTGCTCCACTCTGTTCATGGCAGCCTTATTTATAATAGCCAGAAGCTGGAAAGAACCCAGGTGTCCCTCAACAGAAGAATGGATACAGAAATTATGGTACATTTATATAATGGAGTACTACTCAGCTATTAAAAACAATGAATTCATTAAATTCCTAGGCAAATGGATCTGGTGGACATCATCCTGAGTGAGGTAACCCAATCACAAAAGAACTCACATGGATATTAGCCCAGAAAACTAGATTACCCAAGACACAATATGCTAAACATATGAAACTCAAGAAGAATGAAGAATAAAGTGTGGACACTTTGCCCCTTCTTAGAATTAGGAACAAAGCACACATTGAAGAAGTTACAGAGATCAAGTGTGGAGCTCAAACAAAAGGATGGACCAACCAGTGACTGCTGCAGCCGGGGATCCATCCCATAATCAGCCACCTAATGCAGACACATTTGTATATGCCAGCAAGATATTGCTGAAAGGGCCCTGAGATAGCTGTCTCTTGTGAGGCTATACCAGTGCCTGGAAAACACAGAAGTGGATGTTCACAGTCAGCTATTAGATGAAACACAGGGTTCCCAAGGGAGTAGCTAGAGAAAATACCCATGGAGCTGAAGGGGTCTCCAACCCTATAGGTGGAAGAGCAATATGAACTAACTAGTACCCCCAGAGCTCATGTCTCTAGCTGCATATGTAGCAGAAGATGGCCTAGTTGGCCATCATTGGGAAGAGAGGCCCCTTGGTCATGCAAACTTTATATGCCCCAGTACAGGGGAACGCCAGGGCCAGGATGTGGGAGTGGGTGGGTAGGGGAGCAGGGCGGGGGATGGGGGAGGGTTTAGGGGACTTTCGGGATAACATTTGAAATGTGGATGAAGAAAGTATCTAATAAAAATTGGAAAAAAAAAAAAAAAGAATCTTTCAGATTAAGATCCCATCTTGTGTTGTTTGCTTTAACTCCTAAAGTCATTCCCTGTCCACATCTGGGTCAGAACTAACATCCCATTGATAAATAAGTAAAAAGTTTTTGGAAGCTATTAGCTTACCAAATCACTAACTTCCACTAACTCAAAAACTAATAACGTTACCAGATAGCTTCTCTGGCCTGTAGGACAGGTTCCCACATCTGATGTGCAAAACAATGTATTTAAAATTACCTTGACTTATGACTGATCTGCCACTGCAATACTTAGTAAAACTGCTACCATGTAGGAACATGGAAACTATGGTAAGATAGCTGTTTGTTTCTTGCACTATGGTCATTCCCAAATTTGGCTCTATACTAAAGTACCACTCAATCTGTTTAACATGAGAACTTTGGTTTTATGAGATTAATTGTTATTTCTTAGGTGATTTTTTTCATATATTGTTTTACTAAATGAACAGGGTTTAAATTTCTTAGGCAATACGGTTAGATGAATTGAGAGGAGCCACAACAGTTCCACAAAGATCTTAACTGGCTGAGGCCAATTGGTACATCCCTTTCCTCTAGAAATAATAGTTTTGTCTCAGAAATGAATATGAAGAAAATGATTTAAATTTGAAGAAACACTTGCTAAGTGTTTCTTGGAAATATGCATCTTTTGCATTTCAATGGAAGATCCATAAAAAGATGTTCTCTCACACTACATATGAAAAGAGAAGCTAATAAACCTAGGAGACACTGGTAGCCATCTTTAAATTTAGAGCAAGTCAGATTTATTCTAAGTCTGACTTGATGAGGGAAAATGTAATGAGTCAGAAATAAAAGGGAAGAAGGAAATTAAAATAATATTTATGTAGCATAGACTTGCCGGATACATTCTTTCCTGAAGAATTACAGGAAATTCCTGAAGAATTACAAGAAACAATGTTGTATGTCATTAGCATATTTTAAATTTTATAAAATATACTGTGAAGTATTTGCTGCTGATATTATTACTATTGGTACTTCCAAGTATAAAGAAATAAGCTGACATCATTGTCTAAACTAAATACAGAAAATCACTTTAAACAGAAACCTAGTAACTGTGATCCTTGAATCTATACAATTACATTAATTGTGATTCACTTCAATAGAGAACAACTAGTGAAAATCCAGATAATACTTATTTTTTAAAAAGGAAAAAAAAAACGAAGTAAAATGGAAGATTGAGACTTTGTGAATGAGAAGCGGTATAGTCATAAAGAACAGTTCATACTCTAAAGAGGAAAGCATGTGTCACAAAAGAGATATAATAAGATGTCTATAAGTCATGGGGAAAGAGAAATGTGCAAAGTAGCATAAAAGCTTCAACTCCCCCATGGGTTAGGAAGGGAGGTCAAAGCTGAATCCACATGGGTTACCAGGATTGAGTTCAACAGAGAGTGCTGTTAAAGTTACAGTTAGGATTTGAGTTAGGTAAGAGTTAGTATACTGCATTCATATACTATTACTTCTTCTTTCTACTTTCCTGAGTATATTTGTCATAAAATAGGGTTCAATTGTGGCACAAATGTCTATTGCATTGGTTGAGATGAGGTGTAGTTTCCTTCATTCCATTAATTTGGTGTGTTACACTGATTTTTTATTTTGGAAACATGCTTGCATTTATAGTAAATATTCCATTTTCTCCACTGTAATAATCCACTAAAGATTCACTGTATTTATCCTTTAATAAATTTATGGGGACTTCCTTTTAGAGTCATTAGGGATGCTGCTCTACTCTTTTCTGTTTGTTTAGTACCTTTATCAGGCTTTCATCAGGATAAAAATTTTCCCATAGAATCTGTTTTTAATTCTTTTGAATTATAGTATATTAATTATTATTTCATTAATTATATTATTAATTAAATATAGTGAATTATTATACTAACTCTTACCTAATTCAAATCCTAACTCTATCTGTGGACATCTAGATAAAATTATGATTTTAATTTTAGATTTTTTAATAATTACAACATTGCTTTTCATAGTTATTATAGTAATATCATTATAGTAATATATGTTACCAAAAAATGCAGATAGACTGTAGTTTAATCAAAAAAACAAGACTAAAAATTTGAAAAAAGTTGAACTTATACAGCATACTTTTCTATAACAACAATGGTATAAAATTGGAAACCAGTAACAGCAGGAAAACTAGAAGTTTACAAGTAAATGGAAATTATTATACTTTTTAAAACAATGAGTACAGAAGAAATTAGAAATGAAGGTAGAGCATTTTGAGATAAACAAAACTCATCATATAAAAACAATGAGATGCAGAAATCCAGTTCTCGCTGGAAAATGAATAGTTCTAAATGCTTACATTAAAACAATGAAATGTTGGGAATCATTTTCCTAACTTAGTTGGCTTCAGTTAATTCTCCTAAATGTCTAAAGAATTACAATGGGAATGTTTGACACAATTGAACCTGGTTTCATGGCAGATATACTCAGGAAACTAGAAAGACAGAGGAATATTTCCAAAGCTTAAATGGAAAATCTACTTTATAAGAACATGCTCCGTATTAAGATACTAAAATCTTTCCAAGTTCAGAAATCAAAATGTTTGCTTCTGCCACTGCCTTTCATCATTGTACAGTTTCATTCTTAGCAATTAACCAAAATTAACAAAGGTTCTTAGATTGGAATGGAACAATCAAATGTATTTTTTGTTGAAATAATATTTAATATATAAAACCAAAACCAACCTGTGAAAAGCAATGAGAATAAATAAGAGTTTACAAACAGGACCAGGGCTTGGCAACAGTCTATCACTATACCGTATTATATTGCCACAGTTTCTTTATTCTTCATTTTATGACATGAGTTTAAAAAGTTATCCATCTGAATGATAAAGAAGGATATATCACCCCTAGAAACTCTGCAAATAGAACATTGTAGGGATGATGTTCTTCTGTTTCACTAACTAAACTAGATTAAAAAAAAAAAAAGAATCCATGTGTAGTACTGTAAACCTAGCTGACTGCCTAAGATTGGAAAGATTATAGAACCTAGTAGCTATTGTCATTTACCTAAATCAGTATGATTTATGTCTGTATTTTTTAAAGATTTATTTATTTATTTTATGTATATGAATATGCCATTATTCTCTTCAGACACACCAGACAAGGGCATCAGATCCCATTATAGATTGTTGTGAGCCATCATGTGGTTGCTGAGAATTGAACTCAAGACCTCTGGAAGTGCTCTTAACCTCTGAGCCATCTCTCCAGCCCCTTACGTCTGTATTCTTAATACTTATATTCACAGATAGCTCTTATCCACCACCAAAGAAGTTTCTTTTTGAAGTAGATGGGGTACTATTTCAGAGATCCATAATAGATCAAAATACATAGAATACATTATCATAAGTTATCTAACCCCAGTTTATATATATATATATATATATATATATATATATATATATATCAATTCTCCTATCTAAAGCTTAAAAAACATCACAGAAAAGCCAAAAGAATGATTGTAAGAGCCAGAATACCAGAATGTCTACTACTAAATACTATCTTCTAGATCTGACAGGAATGCTACTAAATACTATCTTCTAGATCTGACAGGAATGCTATGTGCATAAAACTTTCAGTATCTTTGCCTACACAGGGCTAGTCAAATGATAATACCAGTCAACATGTTAATGTAGATGAGATATATTTCACAAAGCTGTATCACTAGATGAAGACGTGCAGGCATTCCACCTCACACCTGTAAGAATGGCCAAGATCAAAAATTCAGGTGACAACAGTTGCTGGCGTGGATGTGGAGAAAGGGGAACACTCCTCCATTGTTGGTGGGAATGCAAGCTGGTTCAACCACTCTGGAAATCAGTCTGGCGGTTCCTCAGAAAATTGGACATAGTACTACCAGAAGATCCTGCAATACCTCTNAACAACCAAAAAAAAAAAAAAAAAAAGATGGTCTTTAAAAAAAAATAATAATAATAATAGCTGCTAAGAAAAGGAGAACCTGTTTTCTCTAGCAACCAGTGGCCTGATAGTGCCAGCCTGTGTTCAGCCCAAAACACAAAGGTATAGAAACAAAACAAAATGACTATGTTGTGAATATATGTATGTGTTTTTGTGTCTGTATAACAATGATAAGTAAAATATTATAAGCCATAAATTTCCAGGGGTCATAGGTTTTGGAGGAAAGAGCTGTGACAAAGATGTAAAATTCAGTTCTAATGTATAAAATTCTCACACTAAAAACTTTAAATAAATAAAAATATGATTCAACTTTTCGACTGCTAAGATTGTACCATGAAAAATTGAACACAAAGAAGAAATCTAATATTTGTATGCATTATTCACTATAGCTGAAACATAAAAAAACATAATTCCAGTAACAGGTCAATGAATAAATAATAATGTGGTATATATACAGAATGGAATATTATTTTATCTTAAACAGAAATTAATCCTTAAAAACATTATGCTAGTATAATATGTCATACATAAATATTATAGCTATTTTATGAAATATATAGAATCATGGAGACAGGGATCAGATTCAATGTTATCATGAGTTTTTCAAGAAGGAATAATTTAGAGAAAGTATAATTAGAGTTACCTACTATGCACAATAGATTTCTTACAAAAGTAGACAACAATTCAATGGAAAAAGTCTGTATTTTCCAAAAATTTTACTAGAAAAAATTGAATATATTGAATATATGTACAAATGGCATATCATATTGTCTCATTCATTATAAAAACTTACCTCAAAACATTTTTAAAGCCAAATCATAAAAGTATACTTGATTTGGAGATAATTTCTATATTTAAAACAATAGGCTAGGCGGTGGTGGCACACGCCTTTAATCCCAGCACTTGGGAGGCAGAGGTAGGTGGATTTCTGAGTTCGAGGTCAGCCTGGTCTACAAAGTGAATATTAGAAATAATATTTTTTTAAAAATCATAAAAAACTACCAAAACAAACCACAAAGTCATGATGAATGGTAAATTCTTACAAGAATAGGGACCATCTGTATAACTGGCACAATTTTCATATAAATGTAAACTGTAACAGAAAATTTAGAACTCTCTTCAGATATTGCTTAAAAGTACCTTTGAGATACTATCTCACTTGAGTCAGAACAATTATCAGGAAAAGAATTGAGATCAAATGCTGCTGAGGGAGTGGAGGAAGAGAAACCCTTGTTCACTGGTGGTAAACTAATAAAACCACTTCAGAAATCATTGTGGTGATAGAAATAGAATTAGTGTAGGGCCCACTTATAACACTCTTAGACACGCACTTAATGGACTTTATATCACACTATAGAGACACATGAACAGTGATGTTTGCTTACTGTGAGATTGTAAAAATCATGCAGCCATTCTGGAAATCAGTACTGAGAATTCAGAGAAATCAGAATCTCAAAAAGCTAACAATAAATCTCCCATGTGACTCAGCTACACCCTCCTTGGTCACCTTTGCAAAGGACTTGAAGTTCTACTCCATAGATACGTGCTCATCCATGTTCATTGCTGCTATATTCATGATAGTTGGAAATAAATCCAACCTAAATATCTATCAACTAATAAATGGATAATGAAATGTGGTACATATACATAAGGGACTAACCTATCCAGAAAACATTCGACTGAAAATGATACAAAAAATGCAGGGACAAAAATGGAGCAGGGACTGAGGGAAAGGTCAACCAAAAATTGAACCAACTTAAGACCTATCCCAAAGGCACGGCTTGACACTATTAATGATACTCGGCTATACTTGCAGATAGGAGCCTAGTATAACTGGCTCCACTCAGAAGGTGACTGAAACAGATATAGAGGCACACAATTAAACATTGAATGAACTTGGGAAATATTATGGAATAGTTGGGTCAAGGATTGAGGGCCCCAAAGGGGATAGGAAGTCCACAGAAAGACCTACAGAGTCAACTAATGTGGACACTTGGGGCTCTCAGAGATTGATCCAAACAACCAAAAAACATACAGGGACTGGACCTTGGCCTCCTTAAATATATGTAGCAGATATGTAGCAGATGTGTTTTCATGTGGGTCCTGAACAATTGGAACTAGGGGTACCCCAAAACCTGTTGCCTGTCTGTGGATCTCATTCCTCTAACTAGGCTGTCTTGTCTGGTCTAAGTTGGAGGATATCCCCATCCCTGTAGAGACATGATGGGCTAGGGTATGCCTATACCAGCTCAGAGTAGAAGGGGAGCAGAAATAGTGGGAGGGAGTGTGGGAGGAGGACACAGGGAGGAGGGGGAGTGCAGTGATGAGGATGTAAAGCTGTCACACGAATAAATAAATAAATTAATGGGAAAAATGAAAACATGAAATTGAAGGTAAATGGAAAGTATTATACTGAATTAGATCCAGACTCACAGGAATGGCACTGGATGTTCTCTCCCATATGTCGATCCTAGCTTTAAATTTTGCTGAGTCTGTCTTTAACCTGGAGTATATGAGGAAGCTGTGGAAGCCACATAACTAGAAATAGATCATTGGAGGAGGTGCGTTAAGGGAGCAAAGATTAGAAAATTACAGGAAATCCTAAGGGTAGAAAGGCTTCAGCATAAATGTGGATATCGCATGGGAGAAAGGAATAGGTAGGTGGAAGTTAATCAAAAATGAAGGAGGTTTGATGAACACATGAAAACCTGCTTTCTTGTAAGAAAGTTAAAAACATAACTTAAAAATTAATTCTACTCCTAAAAGCCAAGTTCAGAGGATGGAATAGTGCTTTAGGAGATCTTGGTCAATAAGGCTTTAGGTATCTCCAAAATAAAATTGTTTCTTTTCCTTCTGCTTGGCTGCCCACAAAAACTAGATTATAAGTACCTATCTGAAAAATATACAGAAATCATGCTAGAACTGAACGAGACGATTCTTGACTGCTGGCTAGATTTCAGAATGCCAGAACATAACAGACTGGCTGCTGAGAGACAAAAGGCAGCAGTGGTCTTATTCAGTTGTATACACTATCAACTAAGATAACAACCAGCCAGGTAAGGTGTGTCCACTCCTTCAAGAGTAGCATGATGTTATAAGGCAAGGAGCTGCTATATGCTTGAATTGAACTCTAACAGGAGTTACTTTTATTGCAAACTCAAGTAATATCCTATGGCTTCTGAAACTACACAATGAAATGTTACTCAGCTTTCCTGTCTTCTACTAAGGACCTAAGAAGAAACATACTACTGTTGTTTAGTAGACACTTTATCCAACCATGTCCAAAATATTGATGTATATATGTATAGAAAAATGTTATTCTGAGCCATAAGTACAGAAGTTTACAATGAATGAGGGTAAATGCAGAAACTATTCTGCTTAAGATTCCAAGAATAAGGGATTAGAAAGTTGAGAGTTTAGTATTTAAGATGCTTATGCTAGCTTTTCATAAATGTATAATAAACACCAAGAGAATTAATAATAATAATACACAAAAATATTTTCTAGACAAAAAGGAAAAATTTCAAAATCATTTTATGCATTATTTGCCTTTTCTTCATCTTTATTCTTCTCTCCTACATCACACCCAATTGAAATTTGTTTATCTTCCCTCCATTCCTCCTAGTGCTTTCTCCCATACCTCCTCTCCTCTAGCTAGATCCATTCCTTTATCTTTTATCAAAATAAAAGAGCAGGGCTCCCAGGGATAAAGACTTAAGATGACTTAACAATTTATGCCGTAGAAACTCCCTGGAATCTACAAGAATTACCCTAGCAAAGTCTCTGCATAATGGGGGATATGAAGCCCAAACTAGCCATCTTCTATAACCAGGTAAGGCTCCCAGCAGCAGGACTGGGACATCAATCCAGCCACAAAATCTTTCACCAACAATCTGTCTTGCCTACAAGATGTGCTGTGGTAATGGTGTTGCAGATCTTATAGTTGTGGCCAACCAATGATTGGCCCAAAGTCAGGCCCACAACACCAGAAGCAGCACATACCTGACACTGCATAGATCCAGCATCTGGACAGCCCAGATACTTTGGGGAAAAAAAAAATATATAACTGAGAAAATTCATTAAAATGATTATGAATGATATTCTGCTATACTCAGAGATTTGGTGCTTAGTCTACTTGGCTTCAGAGTAGCATCATTCAGCAACTGATGGAAGCAAATGCAAAGATCCAAAGCCAAAAACTATAGGGATCCAGGGGAACTCTACAGAGGAGGAAAATTTTAAGATCCAGAAGGCTTGAGGACCTAGATATACACTATGGTTATATACTTGTTTTTTCTCATGGAGCTCCTAACTATGAGTGTGTGTGTATGTGTGTATGGAGGTGTATCTCTGACTATTCTCCTTGTTCTTGGATCTCTTTTTGTCCTACTGGATTGGCCTGTCAAGCCTTGATTTTGTGCCCAAATCATTTTAGGAGGCCAAAATTCTCCTGATATCAATAGTGCATGTATTACAAATGAAGAAACACGAGACATAATCTTCATGAACACTGACAACCCTTAATACAATATTGTCAAATAAAATTCAGTAATTTATGAGAAGGACCATGAAAATGACATGACAGATTGGGGTTTATATTAAGATTATCAAGTTGCTCCTGTATTGGAAAAAAATCTATGAAAGCACACAAAACTAAGTATCTCTTACTATTTGGTTTCTAAATATCTGCACTGATCCTAGCACCTAGGCTGTGAAATCATGTTAACATCATACAAAATGAGAATGAAAAAGTAGCCAATAAAATCTGGGGCATGAAGAATGGAAAGAGAATATAAAGAGAAGGTGTCTTAGTGTTGATTATCTATTGCACAGTAGGACTACAAAATCTACATTTTATTTTATAATTATAAATGAACAAAAAATGCAATAGAAGTTCATAGAATACATTTGAGTAACAAAATGGATAGTTTTATCACCCTATTTTGAGCAACATACATGGACAGATGATAGATAAGTGATGATGAAGATAGATAGATAGATAGATAGATAGATAGATAGATAGATAGATAGATAGATAGATTATTTTTAAAATTTTCCAATTCACTAGAGGAGAACAAAAATGTTAGTGGGAAATGCATTTATCAGTATGTTTAAAAATTAATACCAATTTATATAATCATACCATTGTGATTATAACCTAAATATGAAATTTACAGTTATCAAACTTCTAAAAAAAGCAAGTAAAATATTTCTGACTTTATACTACCCCAAAATTATTGATAATATTAAAGAATGCAAACCATAGATAAAAATTTTGTAATTTATACATTACCAAAATCAGGAATTAGGATTCTAGAGGGCATAATATATGATAGGTAAGTTCTATATCACTGAGCTCCATCTTTTATCATCATTATAATCTTTTATTATAATAATATGTATGTAGATGCACATATAAATTTATCAATGCAAAGTACTGAGTCCACCTTGGTCTTTCTTGCATGTTTATGTCGTTAGTGCTGGCCACTAGGGATTGGACCCCTGGAGAAGGCTGTATGTAAAAAGGAAGAGAAATTTAACTTTCATATGTTGCTAAGAAGTATCCAAGTTATGTAGACATCTTAGAAAATATTTTTGAAGTTTCTTCTAATGCTAAACATACACTTTTCACATGGCTTAGTATCTTCAATACTGGTATTTTAATCAAGAGAGAGAACATATGATGAGACAAAAAATTTCACACATGTTCATAATATATTCATTCATAATAACTACAAATCAAAGTAATCTAAGGGTATATCAACTGGTGAATGGCTAAAACAGACCTGAAATAAACATATGCATATATATAGTCAGGGTACTCCTATCTTCTCACTCAGTTCACCTGAGTCATTGTTGCCCCTGTACTACTCCTCGGACACCAGGCACAGTAGCATTTTAGGGCTCTTGTATACCTATCTCATCTTCCTGGGATGCTGTTTTCCTAGATAGCCAACAGGTTTACGTTTAGAAAAAAAAGGTCTGAGTCTAAAATAGTGATGAACACTGAAAATGGTAAATCATTCCTTGATAATTTTAACGATTTTACACCCAATTTAACCCCCACATTACGATATCTTGGAATTAGTCACAGAGAATGTTGCTCATATCTCTTTAAAATTCCACTCCCATATTGTTTGATTTTTAAGTTTTGTACTTCAATGATTCCCAAACCTAACTCATCAACACAGTCAATGAAAGGGCTTTTAAACAGGATAAACTAATCTTCATTAAAGGCATACTAAACAATGATCATGCAATACAGAAACAAAGGCATCTATGCTTTCAGACAGCAATCTACATAACTCAGATGATAAATTGTCTTTACCACAAAGTTATCTAAGTAATTCCTAGACACATGTCATAACTCCACACTTTACTTCTGAGTTCCTGAAGTTGTCCTTCAGATCTGAGTAATTCACAATACTGACCAGATAATAGGGAATTTTATTGGCAGGTGTTGATGGTAAGAACTACTTAGTATTGTCTGTGCCATTTTATTTCATGACAATGATAAAGTCATAATTTCTAATGGCATAATTCATTTTCCAAAGCAGTTAATAATGCTTCATGGCATGCATTGTTTAGCTCTGAGATGAAATATACATCTTCTAAACTACTCTATCTCAACTATCTTCTTCTGTAAAATAAATCACTGATTGCATTAGGTTTTTATTCCATGATTAGCAAAGTTATCTGTGATCCAAAGATACAATATTATCACACTTTGAATGACAGCAGACATTGAGATTTCCCTGAATACTCTGAAATTTTCTAGAATAACAAAACATTTTAGTCTGACACTGACAAGATAATAGGAAATTTGATTTCATAATTATACCATGCATTGCACTTTTATGTTAATTCTTAAAGATAATCAGAATTAGGTAGAAATATATGTTGCAAGATGTTAATCATAATGATTTTAAGTGTGAAAATATTCTAATTTTATGGTTAAGTTTGTGTTTGTTTACTTATTCTGTAGTATTTGCATTTGAATCAAGGGTTTATGCATACTGGACAAGTGAACTTACTAGTACTGAGTTATACCTTCCAAACCATCATTCTAATTTAACAAAGAGAATTGGGAATCTGAAAGGGATAAATGAACTTTTAAGTATGTACACATCTTCCATATAGAAATGGTTTTACTAGAAAATATATTGCTTTTGATTTTTTAATATAAATATTTGTACAAAATTGTATCCATGTGTACATAATATCCTATTCTCTGGTCATCTCAAGAAGCGCTGTTAATATTTTCCTATTAGAATAATAAACACGTTGAAATATTGCCTTGAGTACATGTTTTGGATCCTATAAAGTTATTTTTACATTTCTGTGTTATGTATTTATATAGGGCAAAACAGAAATTAAATATACCTTCATGTATGTAATCTTTATTTTAGGATATGTTCTTAGAACGAAACAACTATTATGTGAGAAGATGAACTTGGATTTGAGATACTTTACAAATATTGCACGGTGAGTACTAAGAGATGGCTGTACAAGTTTATAAACAACAAAATACTGATTTAATTTTCTCTGGTACATGTGCATATACATGTTCACATGTCTGCACATGTAAGTGTGTGTGTGTGTGTGTGTGTGTGTGTGTGTGTGTGTGTGTGTGTGTGTGTGTGTGTGTGTGTGTGTGTGTGTGTGTGTGTGTGTGTGTGTGTGTGTGTGTGTGTGTGTGTGTGTGTGTGTGTGTGTGTGTAAGTCTGTACTTGTGTGTGGAGATCAGAGTTTGATATTAGGTTTCTTCATAAATTGCTCTCCACATTGTTTTTTGAGTCATGGTTCTTTTACTGATCATGGAGTTTACTCAATTACCTAGCTTGTGTGCACCAGGATGTCCGCCATCATTTTACAATCATTAAATTGCTGGTCCTGCCCCTGGTTTTACATATCAATACCGGGAATCTCTGCTCTTCATACTTGAATGACAAGATTTTCCTGAGATCTTCCCATACCTTGGTTTTTCTTTGAATATCGCTTTTATGATTACTATGAGTGAGCTACATATTTTGCAAATTATGTCTTTTTCAAATAGATAATATGGTGCCTCAACATATTACGCATGGTAATTACAAACTACTGAAGCAGAGAGAACATACACTTACTACATTTTAGGTGTTTTCAGGACATGAAAAAGGACTTGAACTTAATTATAGTACAAAATATGAATATAAATTGTCTGAAGATGAATCTCAGTGTTAATTTCATTTTCCTAGTGTATATGAGGCTAAAGGAATAATCACTAGTAGAAATAGAAAATTCCAAATATAAGGATATTCATGTAGTAAAATATTATTTAGTATGAGACAATGAAGTAATATGCCATAATATTCACAATCATTATCTCTATATTATTTTAGCATGTGTTTTCTTTATAAATGGTCCATATTTATGAGGTACAACTAATAACATGCATTCTATATCATATTTGAGATACCCTTTAAACTAGAGTTTGTAGTAATAATTCAAATAAAATAATATGAACAGAAACAATATTGGAAATTGTTGTGAGCTATCAGGTTAATATCAAGAATCACCATCATTTACTAGCTGTAGAGATATCTACATCAACAAAAAATAGAATAGAAACCAATTAATTATATTCATAGTATTATACAGTGTTTTAATGTCTAGTCAAAAAACATTTTATTCCATTGTTTTTGGGTATCCATATTTAAAGATAACTTTGAGAAGCTAGAAAATATCCATTACAGATGAACCAAAATGATCATGCTTTAATCCATTAAAATATTTGTTTGTTGGATGGGTTATTATTATATAGAAGAGGTTTATGGAGCGATGATTCTTGTCAGAGCAATCCAGTGAAGTGAATTAATCTTGAAATAGTTAAAACTTAGGGAGAAGCTTAATAAGTGTCATTCATAATAATAAAGTCAATATACAGACTGAATTCAGTTAAAAAAGAAAAAAGCACTTCTCGGCCTTACATACACTTACAATGCACTGTATCCAAAATACAAATTATTACCAGAATTCATAGAACTATAATATCATCATATCAAAAGACATCAATGCAACCTTAACTCAAGAGAGAACATATTATTATAATTTAAATCTTGGTGATATGAAAACCTTTTATTATGCTGATATACAATTAACTAATTGCTTTTAAATTATCTCTTTTACTTTATACATTGTAATAAAATTATGTCATTTATCCCTTCTCTTTTCTTTCTCCAATCCATCCCATACACAGACCCCTAATTTCTTTCAAATTCATGGCTTCTTTTTCATTAATTACTGTTACACACAGATACACACACACTACATATAGATATATATTAATACATAAGTACAATCTACTCATTATGTATGATACTATTTGTAGTATATTTTCTGGGTGTTAAACATTCTGTATAATGAAATTAGAGATCATAAACACAAAAACAGACTCTTCTAGTAAGAACTTGAAATATGTAACAACTTTGCATAAAATTCCTGTATGCATATCATAAGTGTTCTTATGGTGCATCAGGGTAAATGCTAAGTGACTGGTTCACTTGAGTTATTTTATTTAAAATTTCCTTGAAAACTGCTAAATACCAAAAGTTTGATAGCTATGATAGGGTTGTTGTGAACACCAGGTCAACTAATATGAGTACAAATATTCTGACTCTCTAACCAAGAAATTTCAGACAAAACAATTTATTTAATTAACTATTAAATTACTTTTTTATATATTGCATATGGTCAGATAACCATGTTATTAGATAGTTTACAGTTTACAGTTAGCATTATAATATTCATGTCTAAATTATCAAGGCTTACAAACAGTAAGAGAAAAAAATCTCTAGGATTTGGAGACAAAGAGATATTGAGATGATAGTAGAGGATATTGTAACACAGGTAGAGTGGTACATAGCATTTGTGATCTCAGAGAAAAAAAATACCATCAACATCACACTAATCCAATTATCAGACAGCAGACTCATCAGTTCAATTCGAGTAACTGTTGTATAGTTTTGAATTGTGCATTTTGCTACATTATCTATGTAGGCAGTTGACAGCTGCCTATATTTGGATCAAGGAATGAAAGTAAGTCTTGCTCAGATTTCACATATGTAGTCAATTTCTGCTTAAACCAATGCCTGCATTTGACATATGCCAATAATGCTCTTCAATAGCAAAGCTGAAATTGAGTTAGTAATACCTAAAGGCTATGACATATTATCCATAGAGATAACACAGGCAATAAATAATATAATATCAAGGCAAGGAGCAGGTTGATTAATTTAATAAAAACATACGAAGTTATCAACTTTGTGTCTTGTGTAATACCAGGGGATTCAGCAATAACAGAGATCTTGATAAAGTGACTGCATATTTTATTGATAAAACCAGGGCATTTTTTAAGGAAAAAAAATGAGTCACTATAAAATTACAAAGGAATAGCAAGTAGCAAACTAGAGTCAGCATGGGAATGGAGAGGAGTCTGCTCATCAAGGTTTAGAATTGTCGCCGGGCGTGGTGACACACGCCTTTAATGCCAGCACTCGGGAGGCAGAGGCAGGGGGATTTCTGAGTTCGAGGCCAGCCTGGTCTACAGAGTGAGTTCCAGGAGAGCCAGGGATACACAGAGAAACCCTGTCTCGAAAAACCAAAGGAGAAAAAAAAATGACTTTTTAAGCTGGGCAATGGTGGTGCATGCCTTTAATCCCAGTACATGGGAGGCAGAGGCAGGCAGATTTCTATGTTCGAGGCCAGCCTGGTCTACAGAGTGAGTTCTAGGACAGTCAGGGCTATACAGAGAAACCCTGTCTGAAAAAAAAAAATGAAGAAGTTTTAAATTTGAATAGCAGAAACTACTGACAATGCATAGAAATTGATATACACGCACAAGTAGAAGCTGGAAGAAGTCTGAGAGTATACAAGGACATTGAAGTGGATACGAAAGAAAGCCTGGAAAAAGTAGAACCTGAGTCAGTGTTTATTTTGCAATTGCTATCTTAAGAGAATTATAAATGAATGATTCCATTAACTTCCTTTAGATTACTTTATATACACATATACATGCAATAACAATGAAATATAGAACCATGAATTGGAAGGAATGTGGAGATGGGTAAATGAGAAATTTTGGTGGGAGGAAAGAGAAGAGAATAAAAATGTTATTATTATAGTATAATCTCAAAAATAAAAGTACTCTAAAAGATAGCACCTCTTATTTTCCCTGTAAGAAGTGATATTCCTCTTTTAGATTTCATGCATGTCGTACTCAATAGGCAAGGGTGTGATTACATCAGAAAGTGGTATGCAGTGTGTGCATTTTAAAATTACTCAGAGAATAATAGTTTGCAATCTTTATGTAAATCAGTAAGTCTCTCTGCCTCTATCACTGCCTACCAGCATGGCAGGAAAAGTGCAAACCTCATCCTTTTAGAGAGAAAATGACTGATGAAATATTAATAAAGATTACTGACAAAGTAAGCACTATGAATAAGGTTGTATAAGACTGTGGAAGCTAGAGGGTAGGCAAATATAGTCAGCGTTAGGGCAAGCTATTCAGATGTTTTAAGACAAATGCCACTCCATAAACTTCAGGTAGTGTTTAGGAGAAGGACAGTATAAGGACACTGAGAGTTGGGTATTTGAAAGAAAGGGATGATTTTTCAAGAGCTAAATATCAGAGAAATTGGAAAGGAAGTCTGCATTAAAATGCCATGGTACATGCACTTGTAGATTGGAAAACTTTACTTCCTTCTAAAATGATTATATTCCTTATAATCTTGTTTTTGAGGCCATCACAAGAATAAATTTAAGCTGAAAATATTCTGTAGCAAAACACTACTAAACTGAGATTTTCAAATCAAATTCACATATGACTAATCAGGAATATCTAGTTGTTAAATATCAGATATTGGGCTTGAGAGATGGTTCAATGCAAACACTGTCACCCAAGTGGGAGGAATGGGGTTAGGATCCCCAGCATCGAGGTAAAAATTCAGTAGTTATATGGTTACCTACAGCTGCAGCACTGAAGACGAAGAGACAAGGTTTCCTGAGGCTAGGTGGTTAACTAGCTGGAATTTCTGTGCTCTGGATTTGGTTAGGGAACCCTGTTTCAATAAATAAAGTGAAGAGGAATCGAGGAAAACAAGTGACATCAAATGCCCTGTTCATACACACAAATGCACATACATGGCACACCACACACATAAACAAGAAAATATGTCAAACAACATTGCCACCGTGCAGTGGGAGAATGGGGAGAAAGACAGGAAGAGCAAGAGAGCAAGAATTTGGAGAGGAGAAGAGAAATTGAGCTGAAAGAGAAGGAAAGGAAATGAACAAGATGAATATAAGGAAGAAAAATTAAAGAGCTGAAGGATTTATACTCAGCAGGCTATTCCAAGAACATATTGTATATAATGTCTGCTCAGTCTTCAAGCTTTGCAAGTATCATTCAGCAGTGGATAAGTCTCTACTTGCAGCATTCCAGTTGTGCTTTCTGATCTTCCTTCTCTGCCTCCTCAAGATCATCTAACTATATTTTTCATAATTCCAACATGTCAGGAGACCATAATCCAGAGGAAAGGATGTTTACACAGATGAATTTTACCATCTTTGGTTTGGTTAGAAACATTCATCAGTAGATACACTTATTTTGATGTCAGGAATAACTAGCCTCAAGAAGCCTTCAGTTTCAAGGTCAGGAAATGAGTTGCCAAGGAAATATAAGAATAATCAAGATCTCCTGTATCTTAACAGAGTACCTCTCTTCAAAAACATATTCCAGACTTAAAAGCTTAGAGATCTCTTTGATAGGTATTTTCCTATGGGCTAGTGAGGTAGTAGAGGTCATTTTTTTTATAAAAATAAAGGAATAACAATGAAAGCAAACAGCAACTCTTTCTCAAAGGTTGTAGTTTAGTTATATCTGTGACAATGAGTAACTCCTACAACAGGGGACACCAGCGAAAGCCCAAACTCTACAGTAAGGGCATCTTGCCTTCAAATTTCAAAGAAAAAAATTTTAAATGTCCATTATTGTCTTATAGGAAATTAGAGGATTTAAAAATATATAATTCTACAATACTAGTAGACTTTAAAGGCAAAACTGCAATGAATAAGAGTTACAACAAGATAGGAGACCTATACAGTCAAGGTAGTGCCTTGGACTACAAAAAGTCTATTGGACTTTGGAATGAATGACTATCTGCTGTTAGTAAATATACAAAATAGATATCTTTAAAATTGGCTACTTTTACAAAATCCCTAATTCAGTTGAATAATACCATATTGGAACAACTGTTTGGTATATGATTCATATACAGTGACAAAATTCAAGGGCTGTTTTTCTTTTATTGACAAGCCTTAAAAACTAATGTGCTAAGGTTATTCTCAGTCTAAAGTGTGTAGAATGTCAACATCAGAAATGTAAACATGCCCTTAATGAATCTAATATCCATTTCCCAATGGCTTAGGATTTCAAGTCAATTCAAGTGCTCATAAAATAAGAATATGGCTATAACCTCAACAAAAATAATATACTATCAACACACAAATACAAATGCATCTGCACAGAAAAATTCCCAACATCTGAAGTCTTCAACCCTGAACTGAGAAACAGACAGACTGATTGATTATCCTGACACAGGACATGTGTAAAAGGCACTCATGCACCAGATTCAGCCATCTTGGATTAAGTTCATCTGACATGATACTAAATATTTCAAGGGTAAATTCAGTAGCCAAGAAAACTGATTTTTCACTTCCTCTAATCATTATCATGCCCCTCAGATTGCACCCTACATATTTGTAACTGATGCACAGCTTGGTTTCCATGTGGGTCCCCTAACAATTGGAGTAGGGAGTGTCTCTGACTGTGCTGCCTGCCCTTGGCTCCCCTTTCCCTACCTGGACTGCCTTGTTGGGCCTCAGTGGGACAGGAGGTGATTAGTCCAGCTTGGACTAGATTGTTGAAGTTTTGTGTTTTGCTATTGATTGTAATGCTAAGTGCTAGCCCCCAAGATCTGGTGTCTGCACTTCACTTCTAGGAACTTACCTCCAGGTAATTCTGATTGGTAAATAAAGAAACCAGCAGGCAATAGCTGGGAAGAAGAGACATAGGCAACGTTTTGGTTTCCTAGGCTAGAAAACACAAGGAAGGGGAAAGCAGTCATGGGATAGAGAAGTTAGAAGAGTCACCATGGCCTTTGGACAAAGCAGAGGATTGCACAGTTGAAGCTAAGAGCAGCCCATATGAAGCATAGGAAGTAATAACTTGAGTTATTGATGGGAAAGTAGATTCTAATAGCATGAAGGGTAGACAGTTGCCCCGCTACTGTGATGATTAAGGTGCATTAAAATATGAAAAGAAAAAGAAAAATAGTGAAGATAGTAACTTGTTTAACTTTGTTATCATATATATTTTACTGTAATTTTAAAAATATTTCTGGAAATTTATTTTATGTAAAGCATGAACGGTTCCTTCTATGAACCAGCTCCCTTATTAGGAGGTCTCCATCAAATCCCGCCCATCAGGGTTCCCTGTACAAGAAGAAGCAGAGTGAAGAGAGAGCAGAACTTCTGGGCTAATGTCAACTTCTAAGTGTGTGCACACCATGCCTGTTCTTTTATGATTGGGTTACCTCATTCAGGATGATATTCTCCAGATATACCTATTTGCCTAAGAATTTCATTAATTCATTGTTTTTAATAGCTGAGTAGTACTCCATTGTGTAAATGTACTACATTTTCTGTATCCATTCCTCTGTTGAGGGACATCTGGGTTCTTTCCAGCTTCTGGCTATTATAAGTAAGGCTGCTATGAACACTGTGGAGCATGTGTCCTTATTACATGTTGAAGCATCTTCTGGGTATACACCCAGGAGTAGTATAGCTGGATCTTGAGTTATTAATATGTCCAATTTTCTGAGGAACCTCCAAACTGATTTCCAGAGTGGTTGTACCAGCTTGCAATCCCACCAGCAATGGAGGAGTGTTCCTCTTTCTCCACATCCTCACCAGTATCTGTTGCCATCTGGGTTTTTGATGTTAGCCATTCTGACTGACATGAGGTAGAATCTTAGGGTTGTTTTGATTTGCATTTCCCTGATGACTAAGAATGTTGAACATTTCTTTAGGTGCTTCTCAGCCATTCAGTAATCCTCAGTTGAGAATTTTTTTTGTGTAGCTCTGTACTGCATTTTTAATAGGGTTATTTGGTTTCTGGAGTCTAACTTCTTGAGTTCTTTGTATATATTGAATATTAGCCCTCTATCAGATGTTCAGAATATCTAAGATACAATCCACAGACCATATGAAGCTCAAGAAGAAGGAAGACCATAATAAGGATACTATGGTCCTTCTTAGAAGAAGGATCAAAATACCCATGAGAAGAGATACAAGGACAAATTGTGGAACAGAACTGATGGAAAGACCATCAAGAGGCTGTCCCACCTGGGAATTAATCCCATAGACAGTTAACAAACTTAGACACTATTGTGGATACCAACAAGTACTTGCTAACAGGAGCCTGATATAGCTATAGGCTCTGCCAGTGCCTCACAAATACAGAGGTGTATGATCACAGCTTACCATTATTCTTAGTGCAGGGTCTGCAATGGAGGAGCTAGCAAAAGGACCCAGGAGCTGAAGGGGTTTGTAGCCCCATAGGTGAAATAACAATATGAGTCAACCAGTGTCCCCAGAGCTCCCAGGGACTAAGCCACCAAACCAATGAGTACACAAGGAGGGACCCATGCTTCCATCCGCATATGTAGCAGAGGATGGCCTTGTATGACATCAATGAGAGGAGAGGCCTTTGGTCCTGTGAAGGCTCAATGCCCCAGTATAAGGGAATGCCAGGACAGGGAAGTGGGAGTGGGTGGGTTGGTGATCAGGAGGAGGGGGATGGGACGGGGGGTTAGAGGGGAAATGAGGAGAGGGGATAACATTTGAAATGTAAGTAAAGACATATCTAGTTTAAAAAAGTAAAGAAATGTTAAAAAAAATAAAGTGTTTAAGCCATAGGACATGGAGGACCCACAGAAACAAGGTCTTCTAAATCAACACAAGGAAAGCTCATATGAACCCAGAAACTATGCTGGATCCTGAGAAGTGCTTGCTGACAGGAGACTGATATGGCTGTCTCCTGAGAGGCTCTGCCAGAGTCTGACAAATGCAGAGGCAGATGCTTGCAGCCAACCGTTGGACTGAGCATGGGTTCCTGATAGAGGAGTTGGAAAAGGGACTGAGGAAGCTGAGGGCATTTGCAGCCCCATGGAGGGAGCAATAGTGTCATCCAGCCAGATCCCCTGGAGCTCTTGGGGACTGCATGACCAACCAAAGAATACACATAGAGGGACTCATGACTCTGGCTGCATATGTGGCAGAGGATGGCCTTGTTGGACATTAGTGACAGAGCAGCCCTTGGGTATAAGGGTGTTCAATGATCCAATGTAGGAGATTGCCAGGGTGGGAAGATAGGAATGTATGGGTGGGTTTTGGAGCACCTTCATAGAAGCAGGGGGAGGGGAGATGGGATAGGGGATTTCCGATGGGGAGACCTGGAAAGGAGAAAACATTTGAAATGTTAAAAAAAAAAAAAAAAACAATAAAAATAATCTTAAAGAATAAAAAGAATGTAGAATGAGCATGTTGAGTATCAACAGTTGGGAGCACACACAATAAATGCTCATATATGTAGATAAAGATTTAAACAGGTGACAGGAGAAATATTTGGCAGAATCCGGTACTCATATCCGTATGGTTCAAATTTAATAAAGTTGGATATGGATAATATCCAGTGAAAGATTTTGACAAATTTAAGGTAAACCTTTAAGATAACTGATATTTGTAAAGTTTAGTATGCTCTACCGAAAAGGTTTCTGTTTCCCCTTAACTGGCTTCATTACTTGAGAACTGTATTACATGCTTAAGAAAGTTGGCCCAAAATGCTGAATGTCTTTAGGATTAGTTGTATAAGGTAGGACCCACTCTTGCTTATGCCTAAAGGAAGCATTATACAGAAACATACAAAGGCCAAATGGACAAATAAATTTACCAACCAACATCAAATAGTGAGTCTATGTATTTTACTTTATCTTATTAAGCATTTATATCATGGTAGAGAGGGATCTCATTTATAAAACATTTATACTCACCTTTTCAGAAAGGCATTTGGTAATTTGTGCTCCCTTAATTATGCTGAATCAGGTGGCTCAAATTGTAGTTTATTTGAACAAGATATTATTCATCCCCTAGAAGCCTAAAGACAGTGTACTATGAGAGTTTTATAGCCTTCTTAGAATTTCCGTGACTTCAAATAAAAAAAAAAATTCTGTATTAATTATTGCTAACCTTATCTATGGCCAGTCTCTTGAACTCCAGAAATCAATATACATACATTTTTTGTCTCTAATATAGACATCCTTGTCTCAACTGCATGTTAAAGACAAAATGCTTGACTACCACCAAGTTATCCTTCACTAAAAGCCTCTATAGGTCAATCTTATCAGCATCTATCTAAGCTGCACAAACCAAATATTCAGATTTGCCCTTCATTGCTTTCCTTCATCATAAAATAAAATCCATCAGAAAAATCCTAAAACTTACTCCAATATGTATCCAAGCTGTGACCCCCTCCTCTGTTTTTTAAGCTCTATAATCCTGATTCATTTGAAAAAAAAAATCACTGAATGCTAGAAATCAATATACATACCAGTATCCCTGTTCTACATTCTTTAATTTACATCCTCACACTACAGCCTGAGTAACATTTCTGAAGCGCATGAATTCAAAACATCTTAGATAATTTTCCTGTTTCCCTGATAAAAATGCACTGACTGATGAAATTTAAGAGGGAAAATGTTTACTTTGGCTTATAGTTTGAGGTATTTCCATCATGATGTGGAATTCCCAGTAGCAGAAGCCAGCATCTGGTCACTGTATCCAGTCAGGAAGCAGAGAACAATGGCTGCTGGTGCTCTTCTCCTTTTAGCCATCTTCTGTATTCAGGACATAATCCCAGGGAATGGTACCACCTACTGCTCTTCCACTTCTACTAACCCAATTAAAATAATTCCTTGTTGGTGTGACAGAGGCCATGTGTGAGTCTTCCCACTTCAAAGAATCCAATCAAAATAATTCCTTGTAGGCATGACAGTGTCCATTCTAATACGAATATTTCCTCACATGTATATGTACTTGATCCCTTGGTTACTCTAGGTCCCATCAGTTAATAATTAATATTAACCATCACATAAACCATAGCTGAAACTTTCTAAGGCCTTCTATGAAATCTAATTATAACAAACTTATCAAAAATAAAGAATTTTTGCTTATGTATTCACCTTGCCTATCTTTCCATCTTTTGTCTTACATTGTTGCTATATAGTGTGTTGCATACATATTTATTGTACCCACCACTAAGGATCATTTGTTCTCTCTATAACTTTGTTTTCATGCTACAAGTCTATATCTATCATAATGACTTTTATATTCCTCCAAGTACTCACAATGTACAACTAACTTGCTCATAAAATTTTTGCCTCTTTATTCTCTCTCTCTCTCTCTCTCTCTCTCTCTCTCTCTCCCTCTCTCTCTCTCTCTCTCTCTCTCTCTTTTGTAGATGATAAGTTCATGAAAACAGAGATTTATCCATCAAACCCACAATGGTAAGAGCACAATTATTTATGGATAATGGCAAAACTTGGATCTGAATCCAAATCTAAATTTTCAAGATAATTATTTCTTTGAATCTCACCCAATTGGCATGGGTTGGTGAGGTATTATGCCTGGTACCAGAAACCTACCCAGTTCCACAAGACCAGTTAGGTAACAAACCTTAGGAAAGATTCTACTTCAGTCACTCTGCTACATCAGCATAACTCCTCATAACTCCTTACAACATTCTAAATTTTATCCTTATAGGAACAGCAGGTATAGCTACCACTCCTCATTTTTAAAAAATCAAACAAACAAACAAAAACCTTCTCTTTACAGGAAATGGAGACCATCACAAACAAGTACAATTGCAAACAATGCAGAGATCAATGGATTATGGTAAACCTAACCCAAGTTGATACATCTACATCATAACTTCTGCATATATTTCTCAAGAAACACAAAAGATGTTTTAGAAAGAATTTAAGAGCCAGAATACCATGAAGTGGAAAAGTTTCTCCTAGGAGTAGTTGTATAAACAAGAACAGAACAATGGCATTTTCTATGGACATGTTAACAAGGAAAGGGGCAATTTTCACAGAGTCTTAGTCACAGACAAAGAACTACAGGTAACTAATGACTACTGGAAGAAAGACTTAGTCTTTCTCAGGGATGAGACCCTGGATTAGTTTTCTAAAGCTGAGTGGTCAGCCCTGAATCCATATGCACACAAACAAGAAACATGGACTCAGAAAGTTGCATATGTGTATGTGCAGATATGTGTGTATGTGTATATGCATACATATAATGCAAACATACACAGATTTATATGTACATATAATCAAAGAAAATGAGGCTATCAACTTAAGAATATGGAGAAGACATGGGACATAGTAAAAAGAGGAGTTGGGCTGATAAGAAAAAAGAATGGAAAATGACATAATTCTCTTTCATTTTAAAATGTTTATAAATACATTAAAATAAAATACAATGTATAGATACAAATATATTGTTTATGAACAAATCAATTTTGCTGAAATGATTTATAACAACTTGTAATTTTTTATTATTTCCACAATATCAAAAATTGGGGGATATTTGTGTGTTTCTCTGTTTGTTGGTTTGTTTTTAGTGTTGTTCTTTGTTGTTAGAAAAAACAAAAACCAATCCTTCCAGTTCAATAACTTACATCTTGGACTTTAACAATTTGCAAATAGAACCAGATCAAAATTAAATTTTCTTCTTCCCACAGGGCCCTCAATTGTGAATTAGGGAATGCCTCAAGAGAACTCCAGTTCCCAATATGTTACAATTAAAAAGTGTTTTTTAAGTACATTCCAGTTTGTAAGGATGTTATGGATTTCAGGGACAAAAACAGTGTTATCACTAACACACAATCCAGTCTTGTTAATTCATGAATAGAACATGGGCTGCAATTGCATAGGTGATGAGTTATTAATTGATTTATGAGGGGTGTTTACAGGAAGATACAGAGTGAAAATACCATTAGGTAAGAGAAAGCACAGAAGCAACTAGATATGTCTTTTAGAGTTTATGCCTGAAGACACACAGACAAGAAAGGAAAAGATGAGATCCCTAGGCTCAGATTTTCACAGGTATAATAACCATAGAAACAACTATATATTCTATGCTTGCAGTAAGAAAGCTGAACATTATGAAGGTTTCTTTTGATTTCACTCAAATTATATGAAATCTTCTTATACATGCATATTTAGGATAGTAACTTCAAAAGAATTATGTGTGCTAAAAATTTCATGTTTAGGTAGTTGGAGAATGGTTGAGTTGCTTGTATTGTGTCAAGAAAGGAAACCTTGTCTCCAAACATAGGGGGAGTGACTTCTCACTAGAGAATGGTTTGTCTACCTTTGTAAAAGAGGGAGTGTGTGTACTGAGGTGCTTTTAAATGAATATATTGGAATGTTTCACTTTTATATGAAAACAAAATATCAAACATTCATAATTTTATCACTCCATATACTTTTGTATATTATTTTAATTTCTGTTTACACATAATCTTAATAACCACAAATCTGTAAGACAATATCAAAGTAATATATATCTGGGCCTCATATAACCCATTTTAAACAACTCCTTTATTCACTTTAAGTATTGTTTGCTTCAGTATACCTAAGAATACTTATAGTAGGTACAGTAGCCTACTTAACCCAGAGAGTAGATAATAGAAGACAGATAATTTTCTAAATGGAAAGCAATTTTCTTCTTATAAGGCCAAAACCAAACCAAACCAACAACAATCCAAAATACTAAATGACTGTGGGACAATAGGGTGCTCCAAAACCAATGTGTTCAGTATTTCTATGTCTAAGTTCAGAACATTTTCTGTGGGGGAATGTGTATTTGTGAGACAGTAGATTTCATCTGAAGAGCTGAATTGCTCAATAGAAATTTAGCAAATACTTTTTACATTTTGCTTAACCCTTGATCTCTTTGGAATTAAACTCTTTTAAGTATAATTGTTTCCTGATTGTAGCTATTTTCTTAAACTACAATTTAAAATAAAGTGGAGTTTGCACTATTCTGCATTCAGATGTCTTTTCTGAATTGTTAACCATTTTAGTTTGCATTTTGTTTTGACTACTCATTCATTTCCATGGCGATTTGGAAGAACAGCTGAAAGCAAGCAGAAAATAATGAGATCTGTTATCTTCTGTAAAGTGAAGGTCAAGACAGAAAGACTTGCATATGTGTTCTTGAGGATATGTGATCCAGTAGAAGATGATAATTCTCACACTTTGGCTGACACTTCTGTACTTCTGTTTATACTAATGTTGCCACTTTTGAGTGACCATATACTGAAAAATATGATACATTTAGGAAGAGTGCTAAAACTTCAAATGCAATGATATCTTGTGGATGCTGTATGGATTGTTGACAGGATTTAGAAGCTGTGAATACCCATGTGGTGACTTTGTCATATCATATCACTGATCTGCACCTCAAAAGAACATCATCTATAGCAACAAAATTGTAAATTCAGCAGGTTACAAATTCAAAATGCACCATTTTTGATTCAATACATCCATCTATCTCATGTGGTGTATACTTTCATAATAACTCCCTAGTAACCAGGATTCCTTGTTGTGGCTTATTGTTAGAACTAAGCATTGCCCACATTTCTCAACTTTCCTCAAACTTTTCTCCACTTATATAAATTTCTATTAGAGTTTTTTTTTTTTTCTGAGATCACCAGAGAGAAGGGACTTTTCCATGTGGCTAAAGAGCCTTCAAGAGAATGGAAAATGTTTCTATGGTAATATTTTGATAGTGATGTTTAATAGTGTGTGAAAGTACTTATTTAGCACTCTTCTCAAATAGTTTACAAATTTGGCAGTATTTTAGAATAATAATTCAATAGATATAAAGGTTCTGAAGTCAGGAAGACATGGGTGCAAATGTGCATTTCATGTATAAGTAGAAACTTTAAGGTAATTTTTTACATTTGGAGTATTTTCTGATTGTAACACTAGCACAGTCATTATGAAATAAAATGGAAGTTTGGTGGGACTGAATGCTAAAAATAGAATAAAGTAAATATCATCCATATCTTATTGCATGCATATACTATTTAAAATATTCTGTTGTTTATTCTTCAGTGTACATAGCTTGAATAAAGATGCTGAGTCTCAAATTTATATTGACATATGAAGAATAAATTATGTATATAATGGAAGCACATAACATGATGCCTGCATACAGAGTGTCTGCAATAAATTATGTATAACTTGCCAAATTAATGTTGAATCTTATTTATGTATGTGTATACATGTGCTTGTACCTGTGATGTGTGTTATATTTGCACTTGTATGTGGAAGCCATAGATTAACATCAAGTGTTTGATCCCCAGGAGCCATTTAATCTTGTTTTTGAGACAGAGTCTCTCAGTGGAACCTATGTCTCACTAATTAGGCTACTCTGGCTGCCCAGCAACCTGAGATCTGCCTGTCTAAACTGTCTCAGCACCAGGATAACAAGAATATCAGACCATGCCTGGGATTTATGTAAATATTTGTGGACAGAGTCAAGGGCTGTTTCTTTTGTCCTAGGCTATGCCTTTGTATATATTCAATGGTCTTCTACCCATAAGTTGTTCCCATTTCATGGTCTTAGGAATCCCCAGAAGAGTAAATCTGCACACCTGCTTTCTTTATGTAGCCTTACTTTATTTGGCAAAATATGGTACACCAAGCTGCATATCAATCAATGTTATTGATTAACCAAAGTTTGAATTTAAAGGAACCAGTCAATGCCTAACTAGCCTTACAAGAATAGAATGTATAATGCAGTTGTTTTGAGCAAATTCTATTTGCCTAGTGCATTCTCCTCTAGGCAAAGTGAGGAATGACTTCTATCATCTATCAGATTCTTCCTTCTTCAGCCAATCATAAACTACATAAGTTTTCAGTGCACAATTTCCCTTAATTAGTACAGTGTAAACCATTTCAGGAATTCATGGAAGTAGAAATAAAAAAGTAATGTAGGCTCTTGCTAGTATGCCTCTAGCTAAGTCACCTATAAATGTTCTTTTATTATTCTAATCTAAATATGAACTGATGAAATAGTTATATCTCTCCTTAACTTGCTATTTATTACATTGAATTAGTTACACCGATATTCTCTGAAATAAGACTTCTTAGAGCAGAAATCATGCTGCAAGACTATTTATTATTTTGGGGCTGTTTGTTTGTTTGTTTGTTTGTTTGAGACAGGGTTTCTCTGTATAGTCCTGGCTGTCCTGGAACTCACTCTGTAGAGCAGGCTGATCTCAAATTCAGAAATCCACCTGCCTCTGACTCCCAAGTGCTAGGATTAAAGGAGTGTACTACCATCACCTGGCCAACTATTTTTAAAATCAAGGTTCTTTCTTTCTCTATGAATCAGTTTGCTTATCTGTATAACTGAATAATGTGAGGGGACAAAATCAGTATACATCCCAGAGTTTGGTGAAGATTAAATTTTATAAGTCATAAAGAATGTAATACTTTGACGCATTTTATAGGTTTTACATTTTCTAAAAAAGAATGATGTTGTCATTGAAAACACAAATAGAGCAACTAAAGTTGGCTAATGTGGTTAATATCAGAACAACTAGACCCTATCACACATGTCTTGACAAATGGGGGATCTAAAATACAAATCTATGGCACTTAAAATTCAGTAGGTAAAACTGTAGGTAAAACATGATAAAGAGATGAAATCTCTGCATTAGCTATAGCATTTGAACATATCCTCACACAGTATTTTCTGGAACAAGTATAGAAATGATTAAACCTGCACAGATGAAAGCAAAAAAGAAAATATTCATCTCTCAAAAAATGTAGAGAATTCTATATCACTAATGTTTATCAGATTAAAATCACAGTACTTGAATGTATGCTTTCCCCCCAAATACCAAAATGATACATTAAAAAATCAATTTTCTCTATCCATGCATGACAGAAAGAGGAAAACAGGCCACGGAAAACCCATAGTGGCTTTGCTCCAGCTGCAGAAATAATCAGTTTCACAAGGGTTCTGAGTTAAGTACCACTATGCAGCATTTCTGTTGACTGCAGCTTCAGTTAATATCAATGATGAAACTACGTGGTCACATCCCTCAACACAAATGAATCTTTACCTCATTCATTACCAGCTTGAAATAAATGCCTTGCAAGCTACATTGTAGGAAGTCTATAGAGCTCTCACCTTCAGAAATCCTATATTCCTTCCGGCTAGACTAGAACCTACTCAGTGACGATTTGAATAGCATATTTTCTCCATTTCCACATAGAGGATCATTGAATTGCATTATAAATTTTGGAAACCACAGTACTCAAGTGTGTCTTTCATTCAACACAATTGACTTAGGCAATCCTGATACTCATTAGTGTTTAGGCCACAGTACTAAAATTTACTGCAGACCAGGAAGAGTTCTGATCGACTATGTTATCATTTTAATAGTTAGACTATATTAATCCTTGTCTTACTTCCTGCACTAATAATGTGGATTACATTAGATGGTATTCATGTCTCCTCAGGTAAAGTCACTGGAAATCTTACATCTCCATTAATAATTTATACCCATCCCACTTCCCACCCACTCCTTTCTTCACTGCTGCCAATGTACACTATAAATTCTTTTCTCCGGGATGTTACGTATGCTGTTGCCTCCCCCTGAAATGCACTCCCTCCTCCTCACTGCCTCTTTGAGTTCTATGCATCTTTCAACACCTAGTACAATTTCTTCCTCACTAATTAAACCTGCTATGCCTATGCCGACTACAGCACACACTATTCTTATTCTCTTTTGACTTGATATCACTGTTGGTCTTAATCTGTTTTGAACTGATATATGTATATAAATAACCACTAGATAAGAGTTCTGACTCACAAGATACACGCTATATAGCAATGTGTGTGTGTGTGTGTGTGTGTGTGTGTGTGTGTGTGTGTGTGTGCATCTGCGTGAGTTAAACTTTCTGTTGAGGAAGTCCACACTGGATACTTATTTTGTATTTTCTACAACATTTGACTGTAAACACTTCTAAAAAAAATCCACTTGTAATTCGTTGGTTCTGCAATTATTTATTTCTCTTTTTCTATAACACTTTGTAATACAATTTCTTTCCCTAATACATATCTTACACTCATTTTCTTTTCAATTTTTTAAAAAGAACAAAAAAATCCAACAAGAGAATAAGGCAATATGACATTTAGGATAGTTAAAATTAAAATTAACCAAGCAGAGAGAAGAAAATGAAAACCTAATTCTTCACATTTCCTGTTATCACTTCTTATAGCAGTAAAGTCGGCTGTGGCTATTCCTAGTCATCAGCTGGTTAAAATTAAATGTATCAGCTTCTTTTCCTTTTGCCACAAAAAACTAAAATAAATATCAATGACTTAGCATCTCTTAGGAATTTTCTAAACTCCAAGTATACTATGTAGGTAAACAAATACACAGAGATATTCCAAAAATCTTGTAAATTGAATTTTACTCCCATTTTCCACGTAAGGAAAAGAAGTCCCAGAAAGGCACTTGGACTTATTTACGATAATTAGTTTGCATCATACCAGATTGAGCCCCATTCAATCTTTTCTCCAATGTTTACATAGGAGAATATAACAAAGGTACAACAATATAACCTGAGGACCAAAGCAGAGGGATTTATTTTGGGTATTCAATACAGGCTAGGAAAGTCAAGATCTTACAGGGTTACATGTCATCAGTTTATTCAGTACTATGGGTAAAATTTACTGTAGACAAAACATCACTCTGTAGCATAAAAAATATGGATGTTAAAAACAAACAAGCTGTTTTATAGTTTCTGCTTCTGCCACTAACTAGCTGTATGACAGTGGGCAACTCGTTTAACCTCTTTTGGCCTCTGATGTTTTATTCTCATCTGAAAAATAAAGTAGTTGAACTAGGAGATCTCTGGGGGTCCTTCTAACTCTAATGGTCTATGAATTAAATGTCAAACTATTACTCTAAAAGGACAGCTGTTTAAGGATCTGCAATTAAATCAACCAAAAGAAAATCTGGCTCAATGAATTTAAATGCAAGTGTTAAGCTAAATTTAATGTTTTGGCACTCACAAATTTGCCTTGCAAGTTAATGTAAAATCAGCGTGAATGGTAAGATTTTCCTAACCTGAGGAGGAAAGTATCTCATTACAATGTCATCAAAACTAATTCAAGAGTTGAAAAGGCCAGCAATGTTATAGGAAACGAAATTTACATCTTGAATAAATGAAGGTATGGTATAGAAAGTAGAATATCTCTACCTTGTCTCAGAGGTATGAGCTGAAAACTCTTCATGAATAAACCATCAGGGTGTAATGCATACTCTTGTCTTTTAGCCTTCCCTAGCTTCCCAATTTAGGAAAAGCATTTCTTCCAAACCTATGTGTTGATTCTTGCTATTTTCTGCATTTATATTGTCTGGGCATTTAAAATCTAAACCTTCTGAGAACAAAAGCTCTTTAGAAAGACAAAAGAATTTATAGCCAGATTTACAGCCTGATGCCTTGGAATATGATTGAGCATGCCTCTTTTGAAACTTGTTACCTGTAGTAAACTTAAATCACAGTGCTTTTCACTGTTAAAATTATCACTAAGTCATGTCTTGCTAGCTACTGACCTAATATTTGATGGGAATAAATGAGAATGGAGCTCCTTGTATACAAAGAGTAACTTCATCTGCCTGTATTTGATTCATGATTCCTTAGAAGTTGCTCCCACAATTCAATATCTGTCATTTCAAGGGATGTTGAACTGAAATTACACAATGTGAATATTATCTGTTACACAAAGTCAGATGGAAGTGAGCCAGACTCCAAAGGAAAGATTTAGGTTCTTCCAATGAGTTTGCATTTCATTTAAATGCAAGTTTGCAATGTTCTTAAGGCTATTTAACAAGAGAATATATATGATATGAAGAAAAGAGAGTATGTGGAGACAGAGAGGCAGAAATAAAGAAAAAATCAGGAAAAGAATAGCAGGAACACAAGGATATGATCTATTAGGTTCTATTGCTAAGCATCTCCACATTCACTACTAAGTTCAAACATTTAATTCTCTTTTTATTATATTTTTTCTAAAAAAAAAAAATTAAGCATGGGAGATAAGTCATATTTGCCTTTTGTCCTTTTCAGAAATTCAGTTCCTCTTTTCCAGCGATTGGACTAATGTGATACATGTGATGCAATTTTGTCGAATAAATCTGAAAAGTCTGCTGGGAACTTCTGGAAAAGCTTTTATCTGTCCTTGCATCTCCCAGCAAGCTGAAATTTATCATGAGTCATCTCCTGTTATGGAGCGTATTTTAGCTTTAACAAAATGCAAGCATTTGTTTTTCTGTGTTCCTTCCTGCTTTGAACATTCTCATGTAAGGACATAATGTTTAGAGCTATTTCAGCTACTTAGTGACCGCAAGGGAAAAGCAAAAATAATTCCACAGAAGCCCACTCAATGTCCTGACATCATTTGGTTGAATTAATCCTAGCACCAACTACCTCCAGATTTCTCTTTTAAAACACATTAAATATGATTTAATTTTCTTGTTCTCTATTGCTTGTAGATATAAAGATCATCTAGGATGGAGAAAAATTGCCCCAAAATGTTCTTATTGAAGTAACTACCATAGAAGAGTTGATAGCTATTATGATGCATATAGTACATAAATCTGAATGATTCATCTCAGGCTTTGGCTCCTCGCTATTGGGAATTTTGTCTTTTGCTTTTTCAAAACACTTTCAATGTAATGATAATGAGAAAATTAAATTTCACACCAGGTTCTAAGTATATTTTCTTCCTCAATTTTATGATTTATGCTTTAATGTTTTATGATGATGATGATGTGTATGTCTGTGTGGCAGTATATACACATGAATGCAGGTGCCCGTAATGTTAGACGACAGTGTCAGATTCCTTGGACCTGAAACTACAAGCCACCTGACATGGTTCTGGGGACCTCTCACTTCTATCAGAGCAGTACCTTATCTTTACTAATAAACATCTCTCTATCCCTTTATTTGTTTGTCCTTTAACTTTGTTTGTTTGCTTTGTTTTGTTTTTGTCATTAATTTTGTCTTGTTTTGTTTTGTTTTGTTTTGTTTTGAGACAGGGCTTCATTGTGTAGTCTTGGATGTCCTGGAACTCTGTAGACCTGATTTGCCTTGAACTCAAAGATACCCTGCCTCTGCCTCCTGAGTGCTAGGATTGCAGGTGTCTGCTACCATACCCAGTTCCAACCACTTATTTGTGTATTTTAAATTCATGTAATCATTTCAACCAGATTGTAACCTTCATGGTGGCAATGATTGGTTTATAGAACACCAACATGATACTAAAAGAAAAGACAACTTTTACTTGTTATATTAAATTATTGCTCTTCTTCCTGCTTAGTTTATCATAAAGTCTCTAAAATTAATTTTGCCAAAAAAAAAGAATGATGTTTCTTATTGGGTTCAAGATGTAGTTTTCTTACTCCATTCTCCATTCCAAATGCAATTTCATTGAATTATCTCTATCTGTAATTGACAATTGTAGAGAGAGAAAATCATTTGCCTACAATGGAGTGACATTAGTGATATCAGTCACACTCTAGGGTTGGCCTCATGCTTTGGAATAGTTGGAGTTATTGCACAGTGCAAAACAGACTATATGGTTTTGGGGGATTGGATTGTTTTATTTCATTTATTTGTGTATTTTATATTGTTTTGTTTTTTGCTTATTTTATTTTTATGAGAGAGAAGCAACCTAAAATTGGATAGGAGTAATAGGACCTGGGAGGAATTGGGGCAGGGAAATAACATGATCATAATATATTGTAAGATATTTAAACATAAAACATTAATTATTTCATAATTGAATGAAATGTAGCAACGGGTTCACCAACATTTGTTGGTCCACTTCAAGATTTTTCAGCCTTGCTGAGCTTGGTGGCGCATGCCTTTAATCCCAGCACTTGGGAGGCAGAGGCAGGTGGATTTCTGAGTTCAAGGCTGGCCTGGTCTACAAAGTGAGTTGCAGGACAGCCAGGGGCTACACAGAGAAACCCTGTCTTGAAAAACAAACAAACAAACAAACAAACAAACAAACAAAATGTTTTTCAGCCTTGAAAGAATTAGAGAAACAACATGCTTTACAGTAGCCACAAACAAGATAAGATAATTTGGTGTGACTCTAACCAAGCAATTTAAGATCTGTTTGACAAGAACCGCAAGTCTCCGAAGAAAGAAATTGATGAAGACCTCAGAAGATGGGAAAAACTCCTGTGCTCATGGATAGGTAGGATTAACAAAGCAGAAATGCTCATCTTTCCAAAAGCAATCTACAGTTGCAATTCAATTCCCATCAAAATTCCAACACAATTCTTCAAGACATGGAAAGAGCAACTTCATATGGAAAAACAAAAATCTGAGGATTTCCAAAGCCATTCTGAACAATAAAACAACATCTGGCAAAATCACTATCCCTGACTTCAAGCTGTACCACAGAACAATAGTGATAAGAACAGCATGGTATTGGTACAGACAGGCAGGTCAATCAATGGAATAGAATTAAAGATGCAGAAATAAACCTAGACACTTATAGACATTTGATCTTTAACAAAGAAGCAAAAACCATCCATTGGAAAAAAGAAGAAGGAAAGAGGAAGGAGGAGGAGGAGGAGGAGAAGGAGAAGGAGAAGGAGAAGGAGAAGGAGAAGGAGAAGGAGAAGGAGAAGGAGAAGAGGAGGAGGAGGAGGAGAGGAGGAGGAAAAACATCTACAACAAATGGTATGAATGTAGAAGAATGTAAATTGATCAGTATTTATCACCTTATCCAAAGCCCAAATCCATGTAGATCAAGAACCTCAACATAAAACCAGATACATTAAATCTAATAGAAGAGAAAGTGAGAAATAGCCTTGAACGTATTGGCACAGGAAAACTTTTCCTGAACAGAACAGCTAAGTTAGTCAGGCTCTAAGATCAACAATTGGTAAATGGGACCTCATGAAACTGAAAACTTCTGTAAAGGAAAGGACACTGTCAGTAGTACAAAAGGGAAGCCTACAGATAGGGAAAATAGATTTACTAACCTTACATCCTATAGAGGGATAATATCCAAAATATATAAAGAATTCAAGAAGTTAGACTCCAAAAAAGAAAGAAAGAAAGAAAGAAAGAAAGAAAGAAAGAAAGAAAGAAAGAAAGAAAGAGAGAAAGAAGGAAGGAAGGAAGGAAGGAAGGAAGGAAGGAAAGAAAGAAAGAAAGAAAGAAAGAAAGAAAGAAAGAAAGAAAGAAAGAAAGAGAAAGAAAGAAAGAAAGAAAGAAAGAAAGAAAGAAAGAAAGAAAGAAAGAAAGAAAGAGAAAGAACTCAAATAATCCAATTAAAAATGGGGTATAGAGCTAAACAGAATTATCAACACATGACTCTATAACAGATGAGAAGCAATTAAAGAAATGTTCAACATCCTTAGTCATCAGGGAAATGCAAATCAAAACAACTGTGATATTACATATTATACCCATCAGAATGGCTAAGATCAAAACCTCAGGGGACAATACATGCTGGTGAAGATGTAGGGACAGGGGTGCACTTCTCCATAGCTGGTGAGATTGTAAACCGGTATAATCACTCGGGAAATCAATCTGTTGCTTCCTTGAAAATTTGGAAACAGTTCTACCTGAAGACACTGGTATACCGCTCATGGGCATACACCCTAAAGATATTCTACAATATCACAAGGACATGTGCTCCACTATGTTCATAGTAGACTTATTTGTAATAGCAAGAAACTGAAAGCAGCCCAGATATCCCTCAACCAAAGAATGATGCAGAAATTTTCATTCGTTTACACAATAAAAACAAGGACATTATGAATTTTGCAGGCAAATGGATGGAACTAGAAAGTATCATCCTGAATACCCAGACTCAAAAGCACATGCAGGGTATATATTCACTGATAAATGGATATTAGTCTAAAAGTACAGAATACCCATTATACAACCCACAGACCCTAAGAAGTTAAACAAGAAGGAAGTGAGGATATTTCAATCCTACTTAGAAGGAGGAACAAAATAATAATGGGAGCATAAGGAAGGAGGTACGTTTTGTGAAAGGAGGAGGGGGAAAGGAGGAAGGATCAGGAAAGAGCAAAACATGAGAGGAGCTGCTCAAAGGGCCAGGTGAATGAATGGAAATATGCAGCTACTGGGGAGTGGGGAGGTGAGTGAGGTGGGGGAATGACTGGAAGCTCTAGAAAATCCCAAGGACCTGGCATGTGGTAGGTTCCTGTCACTGATAAGTGGATACTAGCCCAGAAACTTAGATTACCCAAGATACAATTTGCAAAAGACATGAAACTCAACAAGAATGAAGACCAAAGTGTGGGCACTTTTCCCTTTCTTAGAATTAGGAACAAAGCACATGTTGAAGGAGTTACAGAGATCACATGTGGACTGAGACAAAAAGATGGTCCAACCAGTGACTGCTGCAGCTGGGGATCCATCCTATAATCAGCCACCAAACACAGACACTATTGCATACTCAAGCAAGATATTGCTGAAAGGGCCCTGATGTAGCTGTCTCATGTGAGGCTATGCCAGTGCCTGGCAAACACAGAAGTGGACGCTCACAGTCAGCTATTAGTTGGAACACAGGGTTTCCAATGGAGGAGCTAGAGAAAGTACCCAAGGAGCTGAAGGGGTCTCCAACCCTATAGGTTGAAGAACAATATAAACTAACAAGTATCCCAAGAGCTCGTGTCTCTAGCTGCATATGTAGCAGAAGATGGCTTAGTGCGCCATCATTGGGAAGAGAGACCCCTTGGTCATGCAAACTTTATATGCCCCAGTACAGGGGAATGCCAGGGCCAAGATGTGGGAGTGGGTGGGTAGGGGAGCAGGGCGGGGGATGGAGGAGGGTATAGAGAACTTTCGGGATAGCATTTGAAATGTAAATGAAGAAAATATCTAATAAAAATTAGAAAAAAAATTCAGGAACAAAAATACAGCAGAGAGTAAACAAATGACCAGCCAGTGACCGGCCCAACTTGGGATACATCTCATGGTCAGGCACCAAACCTGAGACTATTACTCATGCTCTATGGTGCTTGCAGACAAAAGCCTAGCATGGCTATCCTCTGAGAGGCTCTACCAGCAGCTAACCGAGACAAATATAGATAGTCACCATTGGAATGAGGTCAGGAACCCCTATGGAAGAGTTGGGGGAAATATTGAATGAACTGAAGGGGATAGTAACCTTATAGGTATCAACTAATCTGAACCTCAGGAAGCTCCCAGACACTGAGCCACTAAGCAAAGAGTATAGACAGACTTATCTGAGGCCCCAGGCACATATGTAGCAAAATTATGCCTTATCTGGCTTCAGTGGGAAAAGATGTATCTAAACCTTGATGCCCAGGGATGGGGGATGCCTGGGAGCACCCTCTCAGAGACAAATGGGACGGGGGAGGAGGAACAACTCTGCCTTGGGGAACCAGCGGGAGAGCAAAATTTGGGATGTAAATAAAAAAAAATAAAGTTAATAATTAAAATTAAAAATGGGATTTTTCAACCTTATCATAGGGTGAAAGTAATATATATTCAGTAGAATTCACAAATCTAATTTCAATTTTGACCCTTCCTCATGGCTAGCAACATGTGGAATGTTACTCTATCAATGCTCAGCAGAAACACTAAGCCATAGCCTACAGACATTGACTATGGTGGTGAACTGGCAGCACTCTGCAATATGCTATGTAGGTCATCTACAAAGTTCAGTTGCACTTTTTTTTTTCACAATTTTCAACTGTGCTTTGTGGATTCTAATACCACAATTTGAGTTGCATCCCTACATTTATGGCCCAATATAAACAGCTCCATCCTGAGAAAGGAATTATTGGATGTTTTACTGTAAAGTATGTTAACACAAGGCTAGATGTTAAAGCTTGCTATGTACCAAGGCTGTATGTCAGTCTACTGCTTCTATTGACAAACGTGTATTGTTTTCTATAGTAGTAATTATTCTTGTCAATTACGACATAATAGTAACCATTAGTGTATTTAAACATAGAGAAGGCGTCATAAAATATGTTACACAGATACAACAAATCCTTATACCTGTGTAGGGAATTTACCCTGGTGGACAATTGCAGAACTTGAGGCTGCTCTGGGTGTCAATGCGTAGAATTTGAGTATGAAGGCACAGAACATCACTGACCATTGCTTTACACATGTAGATTCATACTTGCAATAGTTTGGGTGTCTTTGGTGTACTTAGAGATTACAATGAACAAAATAATACTGTACTACCAAAAGATGAAGTGAACATGAACTACATATTCTTCAGCATAACAAATATTATTCATCGTAAATATGTATACATTTTCATGGCTTTTCTACATATGTATTCATATGTATAAGGGAATATACATGGGGTGTGTAAAGTAAACATAAAAATTGTAGTACAGGCTAGGGAGTGGTGGCTCATGCCTTTAATCTCAGAACTCAAGAGACAGAGGCAGGTAGATATCTGTGAGTTCAAGGCCTGACACAGATCTTGTAGATCCTGGTCTACAGAGCAATTTACAGGACAGCCAAAGATACATGGAGAAACCCTGTCTTTGCAAACTAAATTATATATGAACCACAGAGCAATAACTTGCTCATTTAATATCAATTTTTAAATACTACATATTCTTCATAATTGGATGTGGTCTACCTTTATGCAATTACCAGCAGAGTAAGTTTGCTTATACCAGCTTTATCATACATAAGTGAGTAATGAATTATGAAGTGCTATGATGTTAAGACAGCCACAGCATCACTAGATGAAGAGAATTTGTGAGCTCTATTATAATTTTATCGTACCTTCATTGAGCATACAGCCCATTGTCAACTAAATGTTATGCAACACATGACTGTATTTTGATTACTTCAGACCTCTTCTTTGCCCAAGTCAATCTCATAGGTGTAGGCTGTTCTACAAAATAGTCTAAGTGGCTCAAAAATGTAGTCAAAGAGGGCTATATTAGTGGTTCAAGCAAATGGATTGTTCATTTGGCAAATCAATTTAAGGAACTGAATATGTGTACCAATGTTGTTATTGTTTTTACTAACAGCAGGATTTAAGGATTATGAATATACTCCTATCTGTTTGAAGATTTGCTAGTGCTTTTATCCTTAACCTTTAGTCATATTTTAAGACTAAATATATCTGTATATATGCCTATCTCCGACTGTTCTCTTTCTCTTACTCTATCTATAACATGCTCACTAATGTAAACCTTGAGTCCATGACTTCTAAAAGGCTTTCGATTTACATTTACATTATTGTTGTCCACTCTCCCTTTCACTCTTGTCATTAGGTTTTATGTGAAGAAGTCAAAGATAACATCTTTCTTTGAAGGACTCAAAGATGAATTTCAGGAAAAACAGGCAATTAGAATTTTAGCACCTGCACAATTCAATTTCAAAGCACTTTAAACAACAGTGCTAAATTTACTAGAAAAAAGCAAATGTTTATCTTAAATATGGCTTAATCCTCTTTTCCAGGAAGTTTATGTAACAAAAAAATACAGCTGGAGGCTATAGTGGCCCATTTATAACCATACTTGGGTTTTTTTGTTGTTTTTTGTTTTTTGTTTTTCCAGGAAAAACCTATCAAAATCTGCTTAGCTAGTTTGAATGGCATGATCTGCCTCTCTGTATCTTCTCATTTGATTTTATGAGTTCAGACTGGGTTAGTGATACCAGCCAGGAGAAATAGTTTTCTTTCACTTTGCCAACTGGGAAGGACTGGAATAAGTAGAAAAGTAGGCTAGCCACATGCTATCATTTAGGAGGGGCTCTTTGTGTATCTCTGCTTCAACCAAGTTTCGTCTTTACTAGGACATCTTTGGATTCCTCCTTAGAGTCATTACTTTGAAATAAAACAAAACACACAGTAAGCTACATATGGCATGTAAATATATCTCCCTCTTGGGAATTAAGACAATGTGTTAGACTGATTATGCCTCTCTGGCAGCAAGAAATATGAGGTAAGTTATTGTGAGGGACTCAAATATTAGAACTTAACCAAATTTTAAGCAGCCACATTTTCTTTCCTACCTCTAATAAGGCTAATGACCTTGCCAGATTAGACTGATATACAGAGGGGGTCACATATTGTTGGCAGGACTCTATTCCATGTGAATATTAGGAGTATATTTTCCACTTACAATTTCATTAGGCATTGTCACTTATAACTTTCTTGGCTCTTTTTACATGATTCCTTTAATCTTTAAAAGCAATATAGTATGTTTATCCCCCCCCCAACTTATTCTTTTGCTAATAGGTCAAAAAAACTCAGTTTTTTACAGAGATTGTATCACGAAATCGAGCTCTTCTGATGAATCTCCCCTTTTCTCTATAATATTACATAATCACAGTGTTAACACCAGGAAACTGAAGTATAGGGTCTCCAAAATTCTTCCTACAACATCTGCACTTTCCTAATATTAAACATTTTTTTTATTTCTTCTGTCTAATGTGTAAGAGTTACTTAACTATAATAAATGTTATATTGGAAAAGTTTATATTCCTTGCTCCTTGTTACCAGAATAATGATATCATTCATTATTCACAGTCATAGGCTGTAAGTCACAACAAACAAAGCACACAAGGAGAAAAGGATATTGACAGGACCTATATATTGAGACATGCTTTATGCAGGAATGGTTTCAGGCACTGCTATGATAATATAAGTCTGATATGAACTAAAAGAACTACTACTCAAAATTTTTAATCAGCTACTCAAAACTGTTCTGTTTTTTTTTTAACTTATGTAAGTTTTGAGTTGTACAAACTCCTTTGAGTGAGTCTTATGGTATTGCTTTGCCTGAAGTCTAAAGTAAACATGATTAGGTCAGCATATTTCCACAAGACTCTGAAAAATCAAGTGAAATATTTAGTTCTTTCCATAAGTACAAGCTAGTTTTGGACATTCCCTGAGAGACAGAAGCATTCTGTGTTTTCAAGTCAGCTTGATAAATTGCGTGTTCACCAGTATAAATGGAGTCTCATTGTCCAAATAGGGCATTTAAGCAGGAGTATGAGAGAGTAGTAACAGGGTCCTATGTTGTTAAACTATGACGAATTGTTTTATCTTAATTTGTATCACTAGTAAAAGAAGAAAAGAAAGTCTGACACTGTGGTAATTAGATGCCAGTATTGTATACCTACTGGGGCCAGGAGTACAAAGTAAATGGAAAAAGTTCTAAATAGTAGATAAAACAGATTGATGGAGATTCTTGTGAATAGAAAGGCATATGTTATGTCTAAGATCCCTACTCATCGCCAGTTAATTACTGCATCATGGTAATTCAGAACAAATCCAGAAAGAGAAAAAAATGACAACCAAAATAAACACAAATGAACAAAAGAAAGAAAATAGGCATGTATTGTCCAAACTATAAGAAACATAAAATAAAGAGACAGCTTAAAGACAGGAAATACTTTATTTGTTAAGAAAAATTTTAAGAATTGCTTCTTGGCCTTTTGGCTATGATCAAGTGTAAGAATAATAAGAATTATTGTGGATCTCTTATTTTAAAAAATCATATTAGCATCCTCACAGGCCACTCTCATCTCACAGGGATATAGTCCCTTGGTGTTGAAAAGATTTACCTACTTCTTGGCAGCCTCTTTCAGCCATTTCTTCTAGTCCATCTCTAGTACTTTTAAGACTGAGATTACTTCGGAACCTTTCTCTATCAGTAACTCAAAACAACCACAGTAGGATGGGACTCCAGTAGAAGATCTTCATCTTCATGCTTGTCCTCCATTCTGGCTTCTCCAGACTTAAGTTTAGTACTACCTACTAAACTCTGTCAGCAGAAGCCCCATTTCCCAATCAATTTCTATCCCCTAAGAACCTTATCTCTCGATAAGAGAGATAAGAGTCACCCTAGTCCTCCATCACCATTTCTCTTAGCCTTTGTCTAAGCTCAATTCTACTCCTTTGTGACTCACCACCAACCTATGGAACAACTTTATACCAGGAACCCCACACCCACAACATTTCATGAAGACTCAAATACTGAACATCTGACACACTTAGTGAAGTAAGACTCAGATTGTGCAACAGAAATCAAAGTATACATTCATGTACTACTTAAAGCCTTAGTTAGAGCAATAAGCCAACTAAAGGAAATCAAGGCAATTTAAATAGAAAAGGAAGATGTCAAAATATCTTCATTTTCAGAGAATATCATTTTATAAATAAAATACCCTAGAGACTCCACAAGAAAACTTCTATAGTTGATAAATACGTTTAGCAAAAGTAGTAGAATACAAAATTAACATGCAACCCCCCTGTAGCTTTCCTAGTGCAAATGACCAATGTGAAAAAAAAAAAAAAAAAAACCAGAAAAGTAGCACCTTTCACAATCATCTCAAAAAATATCTTGGAATAACCTTGACTAAGCATATGAAATATTTGTATAATAAAAACTTTATAACATTAAAGAAAGAAATTTAGACACCAAAAGATATCTCTCATGCTTATTGAATCAGTGGGAATAGTATTGTGGAAATGGCTGCCTAACCACAAGCAATCCAGTTATACAAACCAATCCCCATCAAAACATTAATACATTTCTTTTCAGAAATTGAACAACAACAAAACAGTAACTACTACTACTCCTATCCTACTACAAAACAATAGGCAGTCTTCAACTTCATATGGAAACAAGAAAAAGAGGACTGCTAAAACACTGAGTTAAATCCCTCCCATAATCAGCCACCAAAATAAACACTATAGCATATGCCAGCAAGATAATGCTGTAAGGGACCCGATATAGCTGTCTTGTGGGAGGCTATACCAGTGCCTGGTAAACACAGAAGTGGATGCTCACAGTCAGCTATTAGTTGGAACACAGGACTCCCAAGGTAGGAGCTAGAGAAAGTACCCAAGGAGCAGAAGGGGTCTTCAACCCTCTAGGTGGAAGAATAACATGAACTAACTAGTACCCCTGTGCTCATGTCTCTAGCTGCATATATGGAAGAAGATGGCCTAGTTGGCCATCATTGGGAGGAGAGGCCCCTTGGTCATACAGACTCTATATGCCCCAGAACAGGGGAATGCCAGGGCCATTACGTGGGAAGGGGTGGGTAGGGGAGCAGGGCGGGGATGCGGGAGGGTAAGAGAAAATTTCTGAATAACATGTGAAATGTAAATGAAGAAAATATCTAATAAAGAGAAAAAAAAAAAAAGAACTACTCTACCAGAGCCTGACAAATACAGAGGCAGATGAAACATTGGACTGAGCACAGGGACTCTAAAGGAAGAGTTAGAGAAAGGACTGAAGGATATGAAGTGGTTTGCAACCCCATAGGAAGAACATCAATATCAACTACCCAGACCCCACAAAGCTCCCAGGGACTAAACCACCAACCAAAAAGTGAACATGAAAGTACCCATGCAGAGGATGGCATTGTCTGGCGTTAATAGGAAAGGCCCTTGGTCCTGTGAAGGCTGTATGCCCTCAGTGTAGGAGACTACCAGGGTGGTGAGATGAGAGGGGGAGCACCCTCATAGAAGCAGGGGGTGGGATAGGTGAGGGAGGTTTCGGAGGAAAAACTGAGAAAGGGGATAACATTTGAAATGTAAATACATAAAAATTTCCATTAAAAAATATATTTCTTTAAGAGCTTCTCAGTCATTTGAGATTCCTAAGTGCCCCAAAGCTTCCAGGGAGCAAACCACCAACCAAAGGGTACACAGGGGGTACTCAAGGTTCCAGCCAGATATGTAGCAGAGGATGGCCTTGTCTGGCATCACTGGGAGAGGATCCCCTTGGGCCTATGGAGGCTTGATGAACCAGGATAGGGGAATGCTAGGTCACTAAGGCAGGAGTGGGTGGGGAGGTTGGGGAGCACCCTCACAGAGGCAGGTGGGGGAGCACCCTTATAGAGGCAGGTGGGGGAGCACCCTAACAGAGGCAGGTGGTGAGAGGAAGGGATAGGGGGCTTGTAGAAGGGAAACTTGGAATGGAGATGATATTTGAAATATAAATAAATAAAATAACCAATAAAAATGAAAAGAATATAAAAGATAGATAGATAGATAGATAGATAGATAGATAGATAGATAGATAGATAGATAGATGAAAGAATTGCTGGTAGAATAACCATTTGAGATTTCAAGTTGCAGTAAACAGCTATTGTCATAAAAACCACTTGGTTATCCTTGAGAACTTGAGAATAAAGCCCTATTGCTAGTCAAGTAAGGCCCTATCACTAAAGAAACATGTTTGAATCATAGAACATGATGAAATTAAGCTTTTATGGACGTTGACACTTTACCACTATTGTCTAGCTGTCATAGTCCTGGAAGATGGTAAGCAAGCTCCTGGAGCAGAAAAGAAATCATAATGTATATTCAGCTGTAAACTCTGCTAGCTGTGAAGACATTGTCAGGCCAGATATGCCTGTTTCTATAGTAATGTCAGGTAAATCATGGAAGTAACCAGCCACTTTCTGATTTAGTTTAATTCCCACACCACAAAATGAAGCCACACTGTAATTATCTAGCCAAGAACCTATGGCTAAACAGATCACATGCCCTAGGGAAGAACTTAATACTATGACTTCTATTAATTTATTCATTTTTGTACCTATTGCTCTCCCCATGACCCCTCACACATTCTCTCCCCTATTCCCTTCTCTTCTGAGAGGGTGTCCCACTCCTGGGGAATAGCCCTGTACACTGGTACATCAAGGCTCTGCAGAGCTAGGCACATCCTCTCCCACTGAGGCCAGAGAAGGCAGCCAAGTTAGGGGAAAGGAATCCACAGAGAGCCAACAGCTTTAGTGACAGACCCTATTCCAGTTGTTGGAGGATCAATATGGAAACCGATATGGACATCTGCTAAACATTTGCAGAGTAGGGGGAGGGCTAGGTCCAGATCATGTATGCTCTTTGCTTGGTGGTTCATTTACTCTTCTGGTGTTCCTTTGGAATTCCTCTTCTTTCAGGACCTTAAAATATTCACCTAACTCTTCCATAGAAGGCCTCTGTGCTCCATCCAATGTTTGGCTGTGAGTGTATGTATCTGTCTGAATCAGCTGCTTTCAGAGGACATGGGATGGTCCTCAAGTTGGTCCTTCATTGGTTGGCCAATCTCTCAGTCTCTGCTGCATCCCTATGTCCCTGCATTTCTTGTATACAGGATAAATTTTTGCTGGAATATGCAATAGGGTCAGGGTTTGGTGGCTGATTATGGGATGGATCCCTGGGTGGGGTAGTCTCTGGATGCTCCATCCTTTATCTTAGCTCTAAACAATTAAAAAAAAAAAAAAACTTCTGAAGGAATCACTATTCCTGACTTCAAGCTGTATTACACTGAAATAGTAATAAGCTGAGTTCTAATTACACATCATTATACCCATAAATGAATACATATGTCAACCCTCAACAAAGGATCTTCTTTTATTAGTACATAGAAATTAACACGGATATTATAAATGATCAAGGTTCAGAGAATAAGAAACTGCAGAAATCTGAGTTCTGAACCAGGTATCTATATAACATTCCTCCTTCCAAGGCTCTAAGACTATAATGGCTAAATAGGAGTCAAATAATGTAAGAGCTGTTGGTGTTGACTGACTACAAGGAAACAGTATTCTCTGCATAGAGCAGAGCAGTTGTACAGAAATATTAACAGCTGTTGAGACAGTATGCATCAGGTCTGTGGAACTCAGACCTCCCCATCTAAGGAACCATTCAAAATTGATTGCTGCTAGGAGTGGGTGAATTAGTTTTCCTTAAGCATGAGATTCTTGCTTGGTCGACCACCTTCCAGTAAATGCCATGCCATATCTTTCAAGAGTGTATAGGTACCACAAAATGGCCTTGATAGTATTTTAAAAGGATGACAGAATTGGGTAAATAGGGAAAGATGATTGGTCTGGGAGGAAAAAATGATGAAAATGCATTGTAGAAAAGTCTTCAAAAAATTAATAAAAATGAGAAAAGAAGGAGACTGTATAATAATGTGCAAAGAATGTCTAATTGTACACTAAACATGGCATGACTTCACTGAAGAAAGTTTGGAGAAATACAGTGACTTATATACATTCGGAAATAGACATTTTAACATTAAGAGTAAAAATATTTACACAAATTTTACATTCAGGGAAGTTCTATCCCATGGACATAGAGAAAACAACTGCATGTAAGGTGATACTAAGCAACTGAGGGAATGGATGGGAAACTGAGAAAGATGGGATTCTCACTGTTGACGTAGAAGTTTACAGATAATAAAGAGGCTTTTATTATCCATGTGGTAATACATTTCAGTTGGAAATATATGATAGGTTGTGTTTAGAGAAATATAAGTAATACTTAGTCTTAGGTATATATTCATGGAGTAGTATACATACATTTCTTTCTTTATTCTGTTCCCAAAACTAAAAAAAAAAAAATAATAATAACTTCAATAGCAAAAAGAATATCTAGCACCCAAATCTCAATATATAAATAAATAAAAGTTAAAATTAAACAACAAAAGCACTAATTAAATGAGAACAAAATGCTATTCCTTTATAGGCCTTAGAATGAAAATTAGGCCCATTTATTTGTATATTTAGGAGAGACACAAAGGAACTGGAAAGATTGACAGAGGGCTAAAGTAAGAAATCAGATATGTCTTTATTAGAAGCTATAGATGTGGGGAAACAAACATCTGATTGATAAATGCTCATTTCTCTGGTGATCTTCCATTATAGTATGGATGACCATAGCAATACGGATGCTAAGAAGAATGAAATGGTCATTAAATGTCAAGGAGATTCTTAGGTAGGAACCTGTAATGGAAAATGGGCCATTAAAGTTGAACATTTTTAATAAACTAAGTGTGATAATACATAATAACTTACCAGTTTTTGTTCATTAGCTTTATGTGCCATACTAATCTAAGATGTTAATAGTAAACATTGGATATAGGAATATGTAGAAATATTATATATCATTTTTGTAAGATTTTTATGTTTAAGACTATCCTAAAATTAATTAACTAAATTTGGAAACCACACCATAGACTCTAAGAATAAACAAAGCCATTTGCTGTACTCAAGTTTGTTTCCTCTAATATAACCAGACAATAAAGAAAGAATAAAAACTTCCATCTTTTTCGGGGCCTATATGAGCTTAGCTGAGGTGTTTGTACTGTTGAATATGTGAAACAGAAGAAAAAAGTAAAATTCTAACAATAATATCAAGCAATGTGCAATGACCATAAGTTGGAAGCAATGGTACAAAGAGTATTTTAGTATGATAGTACAAAAAACTTCAACAAATCACTATACTATCTCAAAGGAGAGTCTAGAATGTGTGTGTGTGTGTGTGTGTGTGTGTGTGTGTGTGTGTGTGTGCATGTTTCTAAGGATGCATATGTCTTATGAAATAATTTTGAGTATATGCAATCAGGACAAATGTCTATGGGAGAAACAGATACAGTAAGTAGAGGAAGGAGAGCATTGGCACATAAAAATTAATCATCTTCTTCTTTAGAGGATTTATTTCTCCTTCGAGAAATTTGTCTGATCTTTTTGTAACTCTTCTGGGATGAAAGCCCGATTATTTTATATCATTTGACTATAGACTCGAGTGGAATTCTGTGTGGGTGGTTTCAGACTGATACAAAGTACATTATTAAAATTTAAACATAAGGTTTATGTATATAGAACTTAGAGTCTAGATTTTGTGAGTATAAAAACACTATTTTATATACATAATTTCACTTTTCATTTGATCTGTACAACTCATGAGGTAAAGTGATTTTTTCATTATGTTCCCTATAGGAAAGTAGAGAAGAGGAATTAATAATTAGTTAAAGGGAATAAAAACAGAAAGATGTGAACATTGAAATCAATACTAATGTCTTGACTTTTATTCTAGTGTTATTTTACTTTTTCAAATGCTGCCTCCTACAAGTGGCCTAAATCTTAAGCTTGACTAGTTTGGCACAGGTCCCAAGATGTCTTAATGTTCTAGAGAAAAGAACTCAGATGAGCATCCAGTGAAGTCAGCAGTGATCCTTTATGTAATTAGAACTGAAATAGAAGGAAAATCATCTGTGCTATAGGCATGAAATGACATCTGATTGTTTCCTCTTCTCAGCACTACCTGTTATATGAAATAGCTCATGGCCTATTGATACTGCTATGGGACAATTAGCTAATGATGTTCTATGAGAACCTGGATAAGATGCACTTTGAACCAAAATGTCATTTACAAAAGTACATCACTGTGTCATCATTTTCCTGAGTGAGTTGCAGATTAAAACTAAAATATTTATCAGATTCTTAATCAAGTTTTCTGCTTCATGACAATGGAGTCAAACCAAGATATTTGGCTCAGCATATGAGTAGTTGATCAGTTAACTAGACGTCAATGATAAGGCTCTCAGAATATTAGGGGGAGCTGTTTAATGTACTTTTATGCTTTTAATGGACATTTACTCACAGAGGACACAGATAAAGACATAAAGAAAGGAGAAATCCCTATAACTAGGGGATACAATCAGTATTCAAATTAACCAAATGACTCCACTTTCCTATACCAAACAAGAAAAACAACCCAAATAACCAAGGTAGTGATCCTGTTGGAAGAGTGTCTGAATATAGTAGAAAAAGAGTAATAAGTCTTAGTAAAATGAGTAAAACAATGTTGGAAACATAAGCTCTAAGCAACTACACTCTTCCTTCTTACATTAATAACTTTGACACACTTTGAATTGATCATTCATAGAACAAAAGAATTAAGTTGTAATTTTCTACAAGTATATATCCTATTTTTGAAGAACTGTATATTAAAGAGACTACCTTCATTCCAATGAATATTTTAACATCTTTGCCAAAAATAGATGGCTCTAACTTTGTAAATTGATGTCTGAAATATCTATATCACTTGTACACGTGTTTGTTTTTCCACCAATACTATGTAGCATTGATTCTTGTGGGTTTATGAGGTTAGGTGAAATTAAGCCTGGTGACACCTCTAACATTATTGGTTTTGCTCAAGATTACTGCATTAGTTACTTTTCTGTTGTAGAAATAATATGAAAGATGAGGTAATGAAGACAGTTTATTTGGGTTTTCAATTCCAGATTACTAAAAGTTCATCATGGAGGAAATCATAACAGTAAGCAGCAAGTGTGACAGCAGGAAGCTGAGAGTTCATGTCTTGAAGTGCAAGCACAAAACAAAGAGAATGAACAGAAAAACAAAGGACTTGGCTACATATTCTCAGATCGTACTCCCATTAATGTACTTCTTCCAGAAAGGATATATCATGTAAACCTTCCTAAGCAGCAACATTGACTTGGATAAAAGCATTCAATGCTAGAGCATATGAGGGACATTTCTCATTCAAACCGCCATAATTGGCTTGATTACCAGGGGTCTCTTATGATTTCAACTTGTACAACTTAGTTTTCTTTCTCCTATATTTATGTGAAGTCACTAAATTTTTATGTGTATTGGATAGAATTTATGGGTCACATTCGATAACATAGCCATTTCTACCTAACTATAATAGAAAACCAGGGGGAAAACTTCAAGATATAGCCATAGGCAAGAATTTTCTGAAAAGTGCTTCAATAGCTCAGAAATTAATTCCAAGAACTGAAATATGGGATTACATGAAATGGAAAATCTCCAATGCAGTGAAGAAAATAATGGTGAGTAAAGAAATATCAGACAGAATGGGAGAGAAATCTCTGCAAATTGTACATATATAGAAAACAAAAAGAAATTTAATACTCAAGCACACACGGGAAACTGAATAAAACCAAACTGAAGCAAATGAAATGAACAGATATTTGCCAAAAAATTAAGTAAAGATGACCAATAGATGCAGGAATTAATACTCAACATCCTTAAGCATCAGAAACATTAAAATTAAAACTTTACTGATATTCTGTTAGAATGATAATCACAAGGAGGAGGAGAAAGAGGATGAGAAGGAAGAAGAAGAGGAAGAAGAAGAGGAAGAAGAAGAAGAAGAAGAAGAAGAAGAAGAAGAAGAAGAAGAAGAAGAAGAAGAAGAAGAAGAAGAAGAAGAAGAACAAGACATGTGAGATGAGAGTTCAGGTACTTGTACTCACCATCCTAGCTCTTCTCCACTCAAGTTGCCCAAGAACTGAGTTTGCTTGTCCAGGAACCCATATACTTCTAGACCTTCTCCCTCCCTTTAAGATTCATCAGATACCAGCCCAATCACTACCAGGAACTCTCTAGGCAACACATGTGTCCCAGAGCCTCAGATAAGTAGCGACACTCCCCTTCTATCGCCACAACCATTTAGGGTGCCTAAGTACCACAGCTGCTCATCAAGGATTCCCAGATCCAACAAGAAATAGTGATCTAGGAAGAAGGAAAGATGGAATTCAACAATTTCAGGCAGGGCTTTTTCTACCTTCATTGACTAGAAAGAACTACAGCAAAACCACAATGTTCTAGGACATTTCTTGCCATGGCTTGATAGTATTCATTTATGTGGAATACTTTTAAAGTAAAAGATATTTGTCTTCCTACAGCATACTTCAAAAAATCATCAAATGGTAGCTGAATGATTAAAAGGAACTGGACTCTTGCCACAAACAATCATCCTTTTAAGCACCATGGCTAATTTGGAACCCAAACCATCTGTTTTGTTTAATAACTCACTAAGTGACCTTGGGAATATTTCTTAGAAACTCCTCAATCTTGTGTTCCTTCAGTTTGAAGACTTAGAATGATTAGAGATGAATTTATAAATAATATATATATATATATATATATATATATATATATATATATATATATATATATATATGGAAGTGAATGAATCATTGAATGAATCACAGAATTTGAGATCTGAACAGGATCTTAATTCTCATCAATTCAACCCACTCCTTTTACAGATGAGAAATCTGAAATTATAAAGAACTTGCCCAATTTCAATTTTCTATTGAAAATCAAAATCATCTCCCACTCAACTGGACTCCTACTCCCATTGACCAGATTCCATCATTTTGGTTGGTTTACAAAGTATGGAACACAAAGACCTTTCTTAGTGCAGTCAGCCATTTGAAGAGAATCATGTGATTAAAGCCTGATTCATTTTATATAGTGATAATTAATCCAGTTTACATTAGTATTTTGGGAACACCATAAAGGAAAGGGTTTAGTGACAGTTTCCACCAAGATTGAAACCTTCCATCTAGCTGAGAATGGCTTTAAGATAGAAGGTAAACAACTCAAAATAGCATCATGAAACCCCTGAAACTGAGGAGGTTCACTAGACTTCTCCCTCCCCAAATTAAGAAACAAACATTGCTTAGAGTCACTGTTAAGACAAGACGATCTACAAAGAAGATTCTCAGACAATGCAAGATGCACAGGAGACTCAGAGATAAGAACAGCTATCTAGAAGAAGCAAAACGCAGCCTAGCTCTCCAGAAGAGGTTTACACTATCTGAGTCACTTGTAAAGGACATTCCTCAACCTGCTGAGCTGCCTGCAGACCTTGCAATGTATTCCCAAGTGTCCAGGTTTTTTTGTTTATTTGTTTGTTTGTTTGTTTGTTCTTTTTTGAACCATCACCTATACTATGATAGGATTTAGTGATGCTGACATTGGGTAATGTTTGCTCTTATAAATAAACCCCCACCCAGATTCCTGTAAGTAACCCCAATAAAATTCACTGAAGTATCAGGTTGAACTCTGGTGGTATCTGTACATTGTTCTGCTATAGGCTCACTACATTGAGTAAGTACAAATGTGTTGTTCCTCCCAAGGAAAAGTATCTCACACAACAACAGGCCATTGAATAGGTGTTTTGTCCAAGGAGGATGAAAAAGAGAGAAGATACCACTAAATAAAGTTTTGTGACCAGCAGACAATATGGAAACCTACACTATGAGGGTTTTTCTGGTACAAGAGCAACATGGCAATCAGAAACAAAGAAATGACACAAAGTCACACAATATAACAAACTTCATACAAAAGATTTATTGGGGAGAAACCAAGACCTGTAGCTGCCTCTGACAGTGCCATCAATACTGAGTCATGGGAGCAGGGGCTTTCAAGTTTCGGAGCTCTGGGGTAGGCTGGGGGCTGGTTGATTTTTTCCATTGCCTGTTACCCTATATTCCACCCCCTTTATTGTTTACTATTGATAACTAATGAGGGGGTTAGGAAAAGAGGGGTGTTATATTAAACTACTTTCTGTTATATGAATATGCCAAAGTTCTTGGGGAAAGCTTGGTCTTCATCATCAAAGTACAATCAGGAGTCATGGACTTCTGGTTCTATAGCGAAGGTCTGAAAATTCTGTAATAACAACTGATTAAAGATCTAGTTAAAATTTTTTCTTTGTTTTTTTCAAGACAGGGTTTCTCTGCTATGTAGCTCTGGCTGTCCTGGAATTCACTCTGTAGACCAAGCTGGCATCCAACTCAGAAATCCGCCTGCCTCTGCCTCCCAAATGCTGTGATTAAAGGTGTGTGCCATCACTGCCTGGCTAAAATTTTTTAATTTGTTGTTGAAGAATTATGAACAAGTTTATAAAAAAGTATGAAATTAGGAAAAGAAGGAGAAAGGGAGTCAAGAAAGACAGTATTTCTTTCCACATTGGACCATCAACAATGCATGAAGCTGTTCTGTATGTTTTTTAGAGAACTGCCTGGAGTTGTCAGATTTTGTCTTTTATCATACCCCCATTGGATAACATAGAAGCAACAGTCCTCCCTGAGGAAGAAGCAAAGACCACCCTTCTCTGTTACTAAAGCTAATCCTTGCCAATTTTCTCTAGTGGTTTTCTAGTGGTTTGCATAGAAACAAGACTTTTTCTTAAAACCACACAATAACCTCCTTGACCTACATAAAGAAGGTGTATTAGTTAGGGTTCTCTAGAGTCACAGAACTTACA
>LR749493.1:2240303-2252298 GCA_902729485.2 Mus minutoides
GATCTTGAGCTCGGAGATCTCTCTGTCTTAATCTTCTAGAATCCATAGCCGATATGCTATCAAGACCTCCATACCAAGATCCAGATCAGAGACTTCTATATCCAAGCCTCCAGGTTAGGGTCACTGGTGAGCCTTCCAAATCTGGATTGTAGCTCATTCCAAATATAGTCAAGTTGACAACCAGAGATAGCCACTACAGAAGGTAAAGTGTCCTATCACTTTGTATAACTATATTAACTAATACATATACCTGTTCATGGATTTGGTTCTATTTGGTTTTAATTGATACCTTTCCTAGTATTCTAATAGGCATAATAGGTAGCTATTTGTCCCCTATCCCTGGAAGTTTCCTTTTGACCTAACTCTCCCTCCTTTTGTAGAGGGTAAGGGGCAATATGTTCTCCTCTGTAACCATTTCTTGCTGAAATTAGAATGTTACTGTCAGGGACAAGGAAGGCTAGAATTATCATAAAAGGCTGGGATGGCATTCAGATAATGGAGCATTCATCAGAAAAACCTGGTTCACTCACATGAAAGAAGAGACAGGGAGCAATCACATTGGATGAACTCGTTCAAGTCAAATTACAAGATGTTCAGTGTTTGTAGCATTTTGCAACAGGTTATAGTATGCAGCTGGTTCCTGTCAGCTGAGTGGAAATCTGCTGATAGAGACAAAGACTAAGGGACAGAAGTTAAGGTTTAGAAATATAAAGGAAAAATCATACTTTTAGAACATTCGGACCCATAGTCCTGGTATTTGGGGGAGGGGAAGATTCCCCAAAACAGAGGAAAGAGCTATCACACCCTCAGGAATATGCAGGTGTGGGACATTAGGATATACTTACCTGAAGGTCATTTGACTTGTGAAATGTAGACCCAAGTCGTATACTCCTGGAAGCTTTTATATATATATTATTTACAAGAAGAGATAAGAGGTTTTTAGATTTATTAGCATTACCAATGTTTGTAATCTGTATTGAAATCCTCATCATAAAAATGCAACTAAGAGGTGTCACACCTTTGAATTTTAGCAAAAGCTTTGGGTTAAAAAACATGAACATTTTCCTCTGTCCAGAGAATTGGACATATGGATTGGACAGGGGCTGTTCTAGCATGATGAGAAACCCCATATGTCTTTACTTAGGAGACAACCAGAGGAAATTTAAAATCCCGAGCTTTTGACTAATAATAGTTGCCAAAGTATGTCAGCGTATCAAAACTCCATTGATTAATATGAAAACTCTGAATCTTCAAACTAGAGGAGAAAGAAACATGAAACATTTTTCATTACCTTCAGTTGCTCTCTCATATCTTTAAAACTTTCATTTTCAGACCTTAAAACACTAGCTTTCCCATCTTCAGACACTGTCATAGACCCTCAGAACTTACTTAAGCTTTCACATTTTCCATCTAATATTTACCAGAGAAATGAGTAGTTACTGGGAGCAGTTATTGCAACACCTGTTCCTTTAAATCTTTTCTGCTTATTTTGCTTTCTTTTCTCTGTCACAGTCAGGTGGCCTGCCTGATATGGGAGAGAGATTTTGGACTAGAGGAGGTGGAGTCATAAACCAATTCGAGACAGCTTTTCAATAGAGCAGAATAGCATAAAACAACTTTTATATTATCCATACTCAAAAGACATTTGAGTCTCTGCTAAACTCAATCCATTGATCAGAAATCCAGGAGATGAATTCTGAGCCCTTGCAATCAAAGCAGCCACAGCAGGCAGGGCATTAGCATTGGTAGTTGGCAGCTGGAAGTAGAGGAGAATGTAAGAACAAAACCAATATACACAGAACACAGAAAGCTCACATGATCAAAAGAGACCAGTCAGAAACAAAACAAGCTGTGGCCACTATAATTTATACAGTTAACTGAGCCTGACCCATTTCTTTCTTGGTTCCTATGTTTGCCACAAGAGATGAAGATATACCTGAAAACACAGACTACTCACCATACACACACACACACACACACACACACACAGAGAGAGAGAGAGAGAGAGAGAGAGAGAGAGAGAGAGAGAGAGAGAGAGAGAGAGAGAGAACTTTACAAACAATCAGAATCAGGTATGTGGACAATGTTTCTCTTTCTGCTGTGGATGTGGGCCATGAGAGGGAGATGGTGTTTGGCTATAGAGGGTTTTGGGTGTCCCATACTCAGGGATGCCCCTGGGAGGATGGCAAGGAGAAAGGTATGTTTGAAAGGTGATTTGGGGGAGAAGGAGGAAAGGAAAGTCCGGTGAGCCTGGGGTTAAGCAGGTGAGGGTAAATAAAAGCTCCTACTTTGGCTAGGAGGTCCTTCCACAACAAGGGGATGGGATAGATAGGTACCACTAGGAAGGAAAGGATAAGGAGAAAACTTCTAAAGATACAACTAAGTTATAGATTGGTGAGATTGGTAAGACTATTCCCCTACCCCAACAAGAAGAGGAAAAAGAAGTGAATCCTCAAAACTCCATCAGAATAGCATAAGTGGCCCAGGTGTCCAGAAGGAAAGGGATGGATCAACCTGATACCTTGGTTACTACCTGTGACTCCCTGTTGACATGGTGTTAGTCAGCCCAAGGAAGCCTGAACCTCCTTAGTCATCCATGGCCAGGCCTAAGAAGTCAGCTAGAAGGCAATCTGGGCCTGATGTTCCCATGCTGCACGGGACATGGGGGCAGTCAACAGTGTAATGTCCCTTTTGATAGCACCTTAAACATGGTCAAGATGGTTTATGAGGGCTCAGACAGGCCTGGACCAAGTGACCTTCCTGACTATATTTGATGCAGAGACCCAGAGGCTCTTGGGATTTGGGAGGAAAGGGTGTGGGGCAGTTGCTGTAGCCAGCTGAAAGGCCTTAGTCCACATATGGTATGTTTGTTTGGGGAATTTTTTCATCTATCCCATAATACGCCTTGAAGGCTATCATTAATACCTTGGTCAGGGGTTCTTCCCTTTAGGTGTTTGAGTTTGGCTGTTATATCAAGGGAACTATGGGAGAAAAAGTACTCATGTCATGAGGAGTTGTTTTCCGTGAGGAGGCTTGGGGGTCCATATTGGTATATTATAAAAGGGACTTTATAAGGCAGCCTAGGAACTGAGATGGCTTTTCATGTTTGTTCCAGATAATCTCTTGGATTTTTTTTTCATAATTTACTGCTTTTAGAGTAGCCTTATGGAAACTGATCAGGAGTCAACTTATAAATTCATCTCTGTCTAAAATGCACCCCCTTGAGTATTGAAGTTCCATGTAGAGTCACAGTCAGGGACCTCCTGGGATTCAACTGGGTAAACAAAAAGTTTGTTGGATTTTGTTGGTATTCACAGTAGCCTGTTCTGAGACTCATCTCAGTGCTTCACAGGAAGAAGGTTGTAAGAATCCTGTAAATGTCATAGAAGGTCAGGTTTTAAAATTGAGCGATATATTGGAACTCTTTAATAATGGTGGAAAAATTAGCAGTATAAGATACCTACTTCTTTTCTCTTTGAATGGGATCATCTAATAAGAAAGGGACATGTTTCCTGATCAAGTTATCCACAGTGACATCTTCCCACAAAAGAGGAATCATGGCTAGGTTAGGCAAGGTAAGGGGAAGTACAGGGCATTCTATGGTAGAGAAGGAACAAGTGGCAGAAGGAATAGGGGCTGTAAGTGGGCAGACAGATGGCAACAGGAGAGTTGATTCAGGTCAGGGGGCTCTCTTGGAGGGAGAAAAAGAAACCAAAGGGACAGAAAGAAGAGGGATCTGTGGGTTGTGGTCAAAAAGAAGGAGGCTTGTTAGCTGAATTGAAAATAGTTTTGGTTTTTTAGTTAGGAAGAGGTAGATGGGGAAACTGGAAAAGTAGAGAGAAGGCTTGGTGCAGAGAGAAAAGAAAGCTAGAACACAGGGAATCTCTTTCTCTTTCTCAAAACACTTGAAGTAGTTGGTGAAACTCCCAAATACTCTTGGGACCTAGGATACTGTAATGTGGCAATTTGGATGGATTATCTAGGGGATATTAAAGCCACAGTCAACTGTAAAAGTGAATTCATTTGGGGCCCTTCAGATAAGATGCCATGGGGAGAGGCTGGAGTTTTCTAAGATATGTCCCAAAGGAAAATGAGGATCTTGTATCCCCGGTCCCTCAGAGACCAGTCTGCACAGGAGAGCCTGCAGGCTGCAGAAGCAATATAGATTCTTAGACAGGGTCCCTTTCGGGCCTTCATCTTCAGCTAGGAGCCAGAGCTGAGCTCCAGACCTCTATACACCTTCCCTTCAAGAGGACAGCTTGCCTGCAGAGAGTGCTCTGACCACTGAGACTCAGGAGAGAGTTAGACTCCCAGGAGTGCTGACAGAGGCTAATAGAATCACAGAAAAATGAGCTCCAGCCAGAGACAGCTATAAAAACTAACATCAGAGATTACCAGATGGTGAAAGGCAAATGTAAGAATCTTACCAACAGAAACCAAGACCACTCAGCGTCATCAGAACCCAGCACTCCCATCACAGTGAGTCCTAGATACCCCAACACACACATAAAGCAAGACTCAGATTTAAAATCATATCTCATGATGCTGGTAGAGGACTTTAAGAAGGGCATTAATAAATCACTTAAAGAAACACAGAAGAACACTGCTAAACAGGGAGAAGTCCTTAAAGAGGAAGCACAAAAATCCCTTTAAAAATTACAGGAGAACACCGATAAACAGGTAGAAGCCCTTAAAGAGAAAACACAAAAATCCCTTAAAGAGCTACAGGAAAATACAACCAAACAGTGGATGGAATTGAACAAAGCCATCCAAGATTTAAAAAAAAAAAATGGAAGTAGAAACAATAAAGAAAACCCAAAGGGAGACAATTCTGGAGATAGAAACCCTAAGAAAGAAATCAGAAACCTTTGATGCGAGCATCAGCAACAGCATACAAGAGATGGAAGAAATAATCCAGGTGCAGAAGATTCCATAGAGAACATGGACACAACAATCAAAGAAAATGCAAAATGCAAAAAGATCCTAACTCAAAACATCCAGGAAATCCAGGACACAATGAGAAGACCAAAACCTAAGGATAATAGGTATAGAAGAGAATGAAGATTTTCAACTTAAAGGACTAGTAAATATCTTCAAAAAATTATAGAAGAAAACTTCTCAAACCTAAAGAAAGAGATGTCCATGAACATATAAGAAGCCTACAGAACTCCAAATAGACTGGACCAGAAAAGAAATTCCCCCCAACACATAATAATCAGAACAACAAATGCACCAAATAATGATAGGATATTAAAGCAGTAATGGAAAAAGGTCAAGTAACATATAAAGGCAGACCTATTAGAATTACACCAGACTTCTCACCAGAGACTATGAGAACACAAATACCAGCCCAGGCTACTATACCTAACAAAACTCTCAATTACCATAGATGGAGAAACAAAAGTATTCCATGACAAAACCAAATTCACACATCTTTCCACAAATGCAGCCCTTCAAAGGATAATAAAGGAAAAAACACAAAGACAAGGACGGAAATTACGTCCTAAAAATAGCAAGAAATTAAACCTTCAAAAAACAAACAAACAAACAAGAAAACTAAAAGAAGACAGCCTCAACAACAGAATCCCAACTCTAACAACAAAAATAACAGGAAACAACAATTACTTTTCTTTAATATCTCTTAATATCAACAGATGCAACTCCCCAATAAAAATATGTAGACTAAAAGACTGGCTACACAAATAGGACCCAACATTTTGCTGCTTATAGGAAACCCACTTCAGGGAAAAAGACTGACACTACCTGTCTTAGTCAGGGTTTCTATTCCTGCACAAACATAATGACCAAGAAGCAGTTGGAGAGAAAAGGGTTTATTCAGCTTACTCTTACACATTGCTGTTCATCACCAAAGGAAGTCAGGGCTGGAACTCAAACAGGTCAGGAAGCAGGAGTTGATGCAGAGGCCATGGAGGGATGTTCTTTACTGGCTTGCTTGTTTCCACTGGCAAGCTCAGACTGCTCTCTTATAGAACCAAGACTACCAGCCAAGAGATGGCACAACCCACCAGAGGACCTACCCCCCCCCTTGATCACTAATTGAGAAAATGCTTTATAGCTAGATCTCATGGAGGCATTTCCCCAACTGAAGCTTCTTTCTCATGATAACTCCATCCTGTGTCAAGTTGACACACAAAACTAGCCAGTACAATACCTCAGAGAGAAAGGCTGGAAAACAAATTTCCAAGCAAATATTCCAAAGAAACAAGCTGGAGTAGCCATTCTAATATCAAATAAAATTGACTTCCAACCCAAAGCTATCAAAAAAGACAAGGAGGGACACTTCATGCTCATCAAAGGGAAAACTTTCCAAGATGAACTCTCAGTTCTGGATATCTATGCTCTGAATGCAAGGGCAGCCACAGTCATTAAAAGAAACTATAGTAAATCTCAAATCACACATTGCACCTCACACAAAAATAGAGTGAGACTTCAATGCCCGGCTCTCACCAATGGACAGATCCTGGAAACACAAACTAAACATAGACACATGGACACAAACAGAAGTTATGAAACAAATGGATTTAGCAGATATCTACAGGACATTTTATCCTAAAACAAAAGGATATATCTTCTTCTAAGAACTTCATGGTACCTTCTCCAAAATTGACCATATGCTTGGTCACAAAACAGGCCTCAACAAATACAAAAATATTGAAATTATCCCATGCATCCTAACAGAATACCACAGACTAAGGCTGATCTTCAATAACAATATAAATAATAGCCAATGTTCACATGGAAGCTGAACAACACTTTATTCAATGATACCTTGGTCAAGTAAGAAATAAAGAAAGAAATTAAAGACTTTTTAGAGTTTCATTAAAATGAAGCCACAACATACCCATATTTATGGGACACAATGAAAGCAGTCCTAAGAGGAAAATTCATAGCTCTGAGTGCCCCCAAAAAGAAACTAGAGAGACCATACACTAGCAGCTTGTCAGCACACCTAAAAGCTCTAGAACAAAAAGAAGCAAATGCACCCAAGAGGGGTATAGAGCAGGAAGCAATCAAACTCAGGCTGAAATCAATCAAGTGGAAACAAAAAGAATTATTCAAAGAATCAACCAAACCAGGAGCTGGTTCTTTGAGAAAATCAATAAGATATATAAACACTTAGCCAGAGTAAGTAGACAGTAGAGGGACAGTATCCCAATTAACAAAATCAGAAATGAAAAAGGAGACAGAACAACAGAAAGTGAGGAAATCCAAAACATCATCAGATCCTACTACAAAAGGCTGTACTCAACAAAACTGGAAAACCTGGATGAAATGGACAAATTTCTAGACAGATAACAGGTATCAAAATTAAATAAGGATCAGAGTAGTAATCTATACAGTCCCATATTCCCTAAAGAAATAGAAGCAGTCATTAATAGTCTCCCAACCCTTCAATGTGTGCTTTGTTCTTAATTCTAGGAAGGGGTGTATGTATGTATTGCATGTATGTATCGGATTAGTCATCCGTAGTTCACATCTCATCTTGGCAGATATGTGTTACTGATGAGAAGGCTATTATTGTGTCTGATGTGTAGTGTATGGCTAAGAATAAGCCCGTGAGAATTTGGACTATAAGGCAGACTCCTAGGAGTGATCCAAAGTTTCATCATGATGAAATTTTGGAAGGGGCGGGTAAATCAATGAAAGAGTGATTAATTATCTTGAATAGTGGATGTGTTTTCCTTTTGATTGTCATTAGGTGTTTCTGTAGTTGAATTACAACGATGATTTTTCATGTCATTGGTCACAGTTAAATGCTGTGTGGGAACAATGAATAATTATATTTTTATTTTAAGTGTCCACATATTGATCCTCCTTCTTCTTGAGTATCATGTGTTTAGTAAATTGTATCTTGGGTAGTCTAGGTTTCTGGGCTAATATCCACATATCAGTGAGTACATGTTATGTGAGTTCTTTTGTGAATGGGTTATTTCACTCATGATGAAGGCCTCCAGATCCATCCATTTGCCTAGGAATTTCATATATTTATTGTTTTTAAGAGCTGAGTAGTACTCCATTGTGTAAATATACCAAATTTTTTGTATCCATTCCTCTGTTGAGGGACATCTAGGTTCTTTCCAGTTTCTGGCTATTATGAATAAGGCTGCTATGAACATAGTGGAGCATGTGTCCTTGTTACCAAATGGAATATCTTCTGGATATATGCCCAGTAGAGGTATTGCAGGATCTTCCGGTAGTACTATGTCCAATTTTTTTGAGGAACTGATTTCAAGAGTGGTTGAACCAGCTTGCATTCCCACCAACAATGGAGGAGTGTTCCCCTTTCTCCACATCCACGCCAGCATCTGTTGTCACCTGAATTTTTGATCTTAGCCATTCTTACTGGTGTGAGGTGGAATCTCAGGGTTGTTTTGATCTGCATTTCCCTGATGATTGAAAGAGTTAAAGAGATCATGTGTGAAGCTGATTCCAAAGGATGGACCCAACGACTGCAGCTGCCAGGGATCCATCCCACAATCAGCCACCAAACATAGACACTATAGCATATGCCAACAAGATAGTGCTGAAAGGGCCCGGATATAGCTGTCTCGGGGGGAAACTATACCAATGCCTGGCAAACATGGAGGTGGAAGCTCACAGTCAGCTATTAGATGGAACACAGGGTTCCCAAGGAAGGAGCTAGAGAAAGTACCCAAGGAGCTGAAAGGGTCTTCAACCCTATAGGTGGACGAATAACATGAACTAACTAGTACCCCTGAGCTCATGTCTCTAGCTGCATATATAGAAGAGGATGGCCTAGTTGGCCATCAATGGGAAGAGAGGCCCCTTGGTCATGCAGACTTTATATGCCCTAATACAGGGGAATGCCAGGGCCAAGAAGTGGGAGCGGATGGGTAGGGGAGCAGGGCCGGGAGGGGGAAGGGTATAGGGAACTTTCTGGATAACACTTGAAATGTAAATGAAGAAAATATCTAATAAAAGTTAAAAAAAAAAAAGAAAAAAAAATAGTCTCCCAAACAAAAAAAAAAAGCTCAGGACCAGATGGGTTTAGTGCAGAGTTATATCAGACCTTCAAAGAAGACCTAAGTCCAATTCTTTTCAAACTATTTCATAAAATAGAAACAGAATGTACTCTACCCAATCTATTCTATGAAGCATCAAATACTCTGATATCTAAACCACATAAAGACTCAAAAAAGAAAGAGAACTTAAGACCAATTTTCCTAATGAAGATCAAAGAAAAATTACTCAATATAATTGTAACTAACCAAATCCAAGAAAACATCAAAATGATCAGCCATCACGATCAAGTAGGCTTCATTCAAGGGATGCAAGGATGGTTTAATATATAGAACTCCGTCAATGTAATCCACTCTAAAAACAAATTCAAAAATGAAAAACAATTGAACATCTTGTTAGATGCTGAGTAAGCATTTGAAAAACAAACACCCCTTCATGATAAAAGTCTTGGAAAGATCAGGAATTCAATGCCCATACCTAAACATAATAAAAGCAATATACAGAAGACATATAGACAACATCAAACTAAATGAAGAGAAGCTGGAATCAATCCCAAAAAAATCAGCGACTAGACAAGTATGCCCAATTTCTCCCTCCCTATTCTATATAGTACTTGAAGTCCTAGCCAGAGAAATTAGACAACAAAAGGAGGTCAAGGTGATACAAGTTGGAAAGGAAGAAGTCAAATTATCACTATTTGGAGATGATATGATAGTATATATAAATGACCATAAAAATTCTACCAGAGAACTCCTAAACCTGATAAACAGCTTCAAGGAAGTAGCTGGATAAAATATTAACTCAAACAAATCAGTGGCCTGTCTCTATATAAAGGATAAACAGGCTGAGAGAGATATTAGGGAAACAACACCCTACAAAGTAGTCACAAATAGTATAAAATACCTTGGTGTGACTCTAACTAAGCAAGTGAAAGATCTGTATAATAAGAACTTCAAGCCTCTGAAGAAAGAAGTCAAAGAAGATTTCAGAAGATTGAAAGATCTCCCATGCTCATGGATTGGCAGGATTAATATAGTAAAAATGGCTATCTTGATGAAAGCAATCTACTGATTCAATGCAGTCCCCATCAAAATTCCAAATCTATTCTTCACCGAGTAGGAAAGGGCAATTTTCAAATTAATCTGGAATTACAAAAAACTTAGGATAGCAAAAGCTATTCTCAACAATAAAAGAACCTCTGGGGGAATCACTATGCCTGACCTCAATCCGTACTACAGAGCAATTGTGATAAAAACTGCATGGTACTGGTACAGTGACAGACAGGTAGACCAGTGGTATAGAATTGAAGACCCAGAAATGAACCCACACACCTATGGTCACTTGATCTTTTACAAGGGAGCTAAAACCATCCAGTGGAAAAAAGGCATCATTTCCAACAAATGGTGCTGGCACAACTGGCAGTTATCATAGAGAAGAATGTGAATGGACCCATAGAATTCTCCTTGTACAAAACTCAAGTCTAAGTGGATCAGGGTACTCCACATAAAACCAGAGACACTGAAATTTATAGAGAAGAAAGTGGGGAAAAGCCTCGAAGTTATGGGCACAGAGGAAACATTCCTGAACAGAACAGCAATGGCTTGTGCTGTAATATCAAGAATCGACAAATGGGACCCCATAAAATTGCAAAGCTTCTGTAAAGCAAAAGACACTGTCAATAAGACAAGAAGGCTATCAACAGATTGGAAAAGGTTGTTTATCAATCCTAAATCAGATACGGGACTAATATCATATATATATATATATATATATATATATATATATATATATATATATATATATATTTAAGAAGCTGGACTACAGAAAATCAAATAACCCTATTTTAAAATGGGGTACAGAGCTAAAAAAGAATTCTCAACTGAGGAATAACAAATGGCTGAGAAGCACCTGAAAAAATGTTCAACATGCTTAATCATCAGGAAAATGCAAATCAAAACAACCCTGAGATTTCACCTCATACCAGTCAGAATGGCTAAGATCAAAAATTCAGGTGACAGCAGATGCTGGCAAGGATTTAGAGAAAGAGGAACACTCCTCCATTGTTGGTAGGATTGCAAGCAGGTACAGCTACTCTGGAAATTAGTCTGGCGGTTCCTCAGAAAATTGGACATAATACTATTGGAAGACCCAGCAATACCTCTCCTGGGCATATACCCAGAAGATGTTCCAATTTTTAATAAGGACACATGCTCCATCATGTTCATAGAAGTCTTATTTATAATAACCAGAAGCTGGAAAGAATGCAGATTTCCCTCAACAGAGGAATGGATACAGAAAATGTCGTGCATTTACACAATGGAGTACTACTCAGCAATTAAAAACAATGAGTTTATGAAATTCTTTGGCAAATGGATGTATCAGGACAATATCATCCGGAGTGTTGCAACCATATCAGAAAAGAACTCACATTATATGTACTCACTGATAAGTGGATTGCCGCAGACTCTCTCAAGTCCCTTGTCTGCATGGGTCGAGTACTCTTGAGCAAGTGGGCAAATATTCGGCGAATGACAAACAAGGGAGTATGAATCTGAGTGTAATTGAGAGATTGAGCACCAAACTTTTATACAGTGGGGAAGAAACCAGGCCAGGTACATCCATCAAGTTGCAATGACACAATACAAAGGAATGAATACATCAAAAGGACTTACAGGAACCAGGTATGTTTACAGTAAATAGTAAGGCAGCTCTGTTTAGGATTAGCCACTGATAAAGGATTTCACACCTTAGTTACAATTTGTTCTTTTTCTCTGAGCCTTGTGAGAACTAGCAGTAGGGGGTTCCGCACTAGTGGGCCTCTTATCTTAGGCCCAGGTCGATTCTAAAGGAAGAGGAGTTTACCAACTTGCTTTTAGTCTGCAAAGTAGTCTGTTTCTAACTGGCTGTAATTAAGATACCTTTCTCAGTGGGAACTCTATCTATTCCTTGAAGTGATTGCCCTTAGCAAACATTCTGTAGGCCAGCTCTGAGC